>JAIUZE010012890.1:0-11185 GCA_022085475.1 Heliosperma pusillum | reverse complement strand
TCAGAATCCTAATGATTCTGAATAATCCTAATGACGACAATAAGAGTTTATATAATGCAAAACACGACTCTTAAACCCTAATTAAGCTATGGACTTAAGGCCCATGATAGATTCTACTCGATCGAGGGAAATAACCACTCGATCGAGGACTTTATTGGAGGAAATCACTCGATCGAGTAACAATTCTACTCGATCGAGCAACTTTTCAGTAGCTATCACTCGATCGAGCACAGGACAGCTCGATCGAGCAACTATTCTCTTCCACGCTCCTCGATCGACCAAATATATAATCGATCGAGGTCTTTTGGCCTATCGTGCAGTGTTGGACATGGCTTTGGACTTGATTGCGAGCGGTTTCACGCTTTCCCATGCAAGAGCTTATGTTCCGTTCCTTCCATTATCCTAAATGCATGCAAAGTGGACTGTTTCGGCTCGGTTTCCGCTACTACACAGCTTGTACCTACAAAATAGTAGTGAAAGTACAAAGTAGCCAAATAGGGGCATATGGTGACATAATATCACCTAAATGACATAGAAATGCGTGCATAAATGGACTAAAAAGTCTATATAAAATACACGCATCAAACTTCCCCAAACCAAACCTTTGCTTGTCCTCAAGCAAACTAAATTCAGATAAATGGAACTAAATGAACCTAGGGGAATGGAGTAAGTCTCAGAGCTAGCTACAAGTCAATGCTAAACATTTTAATGCACTCATTCAATCGCTACAAAGCTTAATACGACAGTGAACGAATTTATACAATCTTGGAAATAAATTAGACTTTCGACCTTGCAAGACTCAACCAAATTCGGACTCTCACGGGTCACTCTTCTCTCAACAAACAAATGGTAAGTAAATATGTATAAGAAAGAGAAGAAAAGATAGTCACTCACCTAGACTCCGACCGACACAACATGCATTGCTAACTAATATGAAAGATGATTTCAAGCACCGTACACACGCATAACCACCGTTCAAGGACAATCACGTGCCGAACATTTGCAAAAATATGGATATGTGAGGCTAATTGGTAAGAAGGGGCAAAACAATTAATGGAAATGTGAGGGTAAATAGCCAAGCTAGTTCCTAACAAGACCGCAATAGAACTCGTTCCATCTTCCAACAATCAAAAATTAAGCTCGATGCCTTAACAAATCTAGGCATAAACAACACAAATCCCAAATAACACCTCAACAAAATAATGATAAGCACAGGAGGTGTAAACAACAAAACTTCAGCCAATTATTTTTTCAATATATATTTTCATTTTTTCCATTTTCTTTTCTTTTCTTTTCTTTTCTTTTCTTTTCTTTTTCTTTTTCTTTCTTGGCTGACTGAGGAAAAACCTCTCGATCGAGCATAATAAATCACTCGATCGAGGCACAAAAACACAAACTCTGCCCGATCGAGCTAAACAAAGTACTCGATCGACTCACAATCAACACTTCTCTTCTTTTTCTCGCAAATACCCACTCCAATCAATGAAAACGAGCCAAAACTGACGCAATGACATAAAATACCTCGACTACTAAACTAGCTCAGCAAAGGTAGGCTTAATTTAGGATGTAGTTAAGGGCAACAGACAGATATGGCTTTATGTGGAGTTAATGGGGTAAAATGAGGAAAAGGGAGATGCAAATATTCTCAAAACACGTAATACCGACCACAAACCCAATGCGTGCAGGCAATAAGAAATCAAAATTCATATACAAGCAAATGACACGAGGTGTAGGGAGTAACTACTCTCTTTCCTAGATGAACTGGTCATGAATGTCACCAGTGATAGGCTCTAAAATCTCAGAATATATAAGTAGTTTGCCAAAAAGTTGAGTCAAGACTAATAATCAAATTTAATTTCCAAGACAAAATTCATAGTTCACTATTTCGATTTTACTAAATAACTCAAGAAAGGTGCAAAAAATAGCAAAAACTAAACTTGTAGTGCAATTTCATCATGAACAAGACTCCAATCCGAATCAACTAAATGCAAAAATAAACGTGATATTTTGGATTTTTTCAAATTTTTTCTTATTAACATGAATTGTAAACGTGAATGCAATACAAATGCAAATGCAGACGCAGAAGGATGTAAAACACTTCCCCAAACCAAAACAGACAATGTCCTCATTGGCTATAGCACAACAGCATATACGGGAAAGGGAAAAAAAACAACCTAATTCATGTTTATAATGAATGAAATATATATGAAGAATGGAAAAACTAAACAGAAGAACTCGCAAAACAAAGGCTTCCCCAAACCAGCATCAAACTGGGGGTCGATCGAGTAGAAATTCCACTCGATCGAGCAACTTGTCCAGGCATTACCGCTCGTTCGAGTATAAATTCCACTCGATCGAGAGCTTTTTCAGTCAGGGTTGCTCGATCGAGTAGTTCGCTTTACTCGATCGAGTACTCGCTTGATAGCACAACCTCGACTTTGGGCAACTGTTCTCCGCTTCTTCTCCTGCAAAACTGATGCCAACCGATGCCCAGAAAATATTACCAACAGAAAGTCTAGCAAGAGAAATAAATTGTCTAATGAAAACGCGATAAATTGTTTGTTACAAATTGCACGGGGTTGCAAACCCGGCTAGTAACCAAATAGTTCTGTGACAAGGCCACCGTCAGGCCTTTGACTTACGGAAGTACCCTCAGCTGTGGTAATTTCTGACTTCTTTTTCCACAATCCCTGGTGTATACGTGCAGCGGTGGGCTCGGAGTGACTAACAATGTTAGGCATCTTCGCTGTCACGGTAGTCTCAACAGTCGAATCTTCCATGAAAATAAAACTGTCGAAGACGGAATCAGGAGTACTCAAGTCTTCCTCCTGAAGAGTCTTATCTATCCTTCTCTACCTGCGCATACACAACTAGAGAGAAAAGATAAGAACAGTCTTAAGGAATTAGAAATTCCTTAAGACGAGACAGAAATAAATAACAGAAAATTAAATTGCCTCCCCGACAACGGCGCCAAAATTTGATGTGGTCGTTATACACCAAAAATAAAACCTAAATCTACCAACTAAGAAGATAGCGGAAGTAGGGTCGATCTCCACAGGGAGGAAACTAACTAACTGTAATTTAAATCTGTCAGTAACAATCTGGGGGTTTGAAATTGTTTTAACTAACTAAAGAAGATTAAAGGAAGAGAAGTAAAAGATAGAAATAAATAAGAAATAAATCAGATAAGAGAGAAATATGCTACGATTCGGTCTACTGCAGTATCAGCATCTATGGGTCAACTAACTCAGTCAATCTTATTAATGAGAAGAGCAATGGTTTTCTCCTCTCGGTCTCAAACCGCCCTAGGGATTTTCCTAATTAACTCTCGTCCTCTTAGGAGTCACCTATCAATTCTAAGCAAGCCTTCCCTTCCAATCTCTCGATCCAGGTCGGAGTTAACTACCTAGCCTAGTCTCCTGCGTGCACTCATTCGACTAAACCTCAATTAAATTGCATAGACTGATTCTCACGCCTAACTAAAACAATCTATCCTAACATGCCTCTACTACAGTTTCCCTCATCCCAACATACAAGAGAATTAGCTACTCATGTTATAAACGATGCTAACTAAAACGATTGAACATATGACATAAGACATAATAAAACCGTAATTGACAAGCATGAATAATAATAAAAAGCAGTAATTAAGAGAAGTAAAACAAAAATTGAGACTAAAATAAGGATTAAGAATAAAGAGAGAAAAGTAGTTTACAATCTTAGCAAATCCGGCGTAAAGAACAAATCCTACGTCGATAACCCGAATGCAAACCGAAGATAAAGTTCAGAAATTAAGGAGGATTAATGTCTATGATTCCAAACCCTAATGGTTCAGAATCCTAATGATTCTGAATAATCAAAAACTGACGACAAATAAGAGTTTATATAATGCTAAAGACGACTCTTAAACCCTAATTAAGCTATGGACTTAAGGCCCATGATAGATTCTACTCGATCGAGGGAAATAATCACTCGATCGAGGACTTTATTCTAGGAAATCACTCGATCGAGTAACAATTCATCGATCACTTTTCAGCAGCTTCTACTCGATCGAGCACAGGACAGATCGATCGAGCAACTATTCTCTTCCACGCTCCTCGATCGACCAAATATATAATCGATCGAGGTCTTTTGGCCTATCGTGCATAGTGTTGGACATGGCTTTGGACTTGATTGCGAGCGGTTTCACGCTTTCCCATGCAAGAGCTTCTGTTCCGTTCCTTCCATTCTCCTAAATGCATGCAAAGTGGACTGTTTCGGCTCGGTTTCCGCTACTACACAGCTTGTACCTACAAAATAGTAATGAAAGTACAAAGTAGCCAAATAGGGGCATATGGTGATATAATATCACCTAAATGACATAGAAATGCGTGCAATAAATGGACTAGAAAGTCTATATAAAATACACGCATCAAACTTCCCCAAACTAAACCTTTGCTTGTCCTCAAGCAAACTAAATGCAACTATATGGAACAAAATAGACCTAGGGGAATGGAGTAAGTCTCAGAGCTAGCAACAAGTCAATACTAAACAGTTTAATGCACTCATTCAATCATTACAAAGCTTAATACGAAAGCGAACGAATTTATACAATCTTGGAAATAAATGAGACTTTCGACCTTGCAAGACTCAACCAAATTCGGACTCTCACGGGTCACTCTTCTCTCAACAAGCAAATGGTAAGTAAATATGTATGGGAGAGAGAAGAAAATATAGTCACTCACCTAGACTACGACCGACACAACATGCATTGCTAACTAATATGAAAGATGATTTCAAGCACCGTACACACGCATAACCACCGTTCAAGAACAATCACGTGCCGAACATTTGCAAAAATAAGGATATGTGAGGCTAATTGGTAAGAAGGGGCAAAACAAATAATGGAAATGTGAGGGTAAATAGCCAAGCTAGTTCCTAACAAGACCGCAATATAAGTCGTTCCATTCTTCCAATTATCAAAAATTAAGCTCGATGCCTTAACATAAATAGGCATATACGACAAAAATCCCAAATAACACCTCAACAAAATAATGATAAGCACATGAGGTGTAAACAACAAAACTTCAGCCAATTATTTTTTTCAGTATATATTTTCATTTTTTCCATTTTCTTTTGTTTTGTTTTCTTTTTCTTTTTCTTTCTTGGCTGACTGAGGAAAAACCTCTCGATCGAGCATAATAAATCACTCGATCGAGGCACAAAAACACAAACTCTGCTCGATCGAGCTAAACAAAGTACTCGATCGACTCACAATCAACACTTCTCTTCTTTTTCTCGCAAATACCCACTCCAATCAATGAAAACGAGCCAAAACTGACGCAATGACATAAAATACCTCGACTACTAAACTAGCTCAGCAAAGGTAGGCTTAATTTAGGATGTAGTTAAGGGCAACAGGCAGATATGGCTTTATGTGGAGTTAATGGGGTAAAATGAGGAAAAGGGAGATACAAATATTCTCAAAACACGTAATACCGACCACAAACCCAATGCGTGCAGGCAATAAGAAATCAAAATTCATATACAAGCAAATGACAAGAGGTGTGGGGAGTAACTACTCTCTTTCCTAGATGAACTGGTCATGAATGTCACCAGTGATAGGCTCTAAAATCTCAGAATATATAAGTAGTTTGCCAAAAAGTTGAGTCAAGACTAATAATCAAATTTAATTTCCAAGACAAAATTCATAGTTCACTATTTCGATTTTACTAAATAACTCAAGAAAGGTGCAAAAAATAGCAAAAACTAAACTTGTAGTGCAATTTCATCATGAACAAGACTCCAATCCGAATCAACTAAATGCAAAAATAAACGTGATATTTTGGATTTTTTCAAATTTTTTCTAATTAACATGAATTGTAAACGTGAATGCAATACAAATGCAAATGCAGACGCAGAAGGATGTAAAACACTTCCCCAAACCAAAACAGACAATGTCCTCATTGACTATAGCACAACAGCATATACGGGAAAGGGAAAAAAAACAACCTAATTCATGTTTATAATGAATGAAATATATATGAAGAATGGAAAAACTAAACAGAAGAACTCACAAAACAAAGGCTTCCCCAAACCAGCATCAAACTAGGGGTCGATCGAGTAGAAATTCCACTCGATCGAGCAACTTGTCCAGGCATTAACGCTCGATCGAGTAGAAATTCCACTCGATCGAGAGCTTTTTCAGTCAGGGTTGCTCGATCGAGTAGTTGGCTTTACTCGATCGAGTACTCGCTTGATAGCACAACCTCGACTTTGGGCAATTGTTCTCCACTTCTTCTCCTGCAAAACTGATGCCAACCGATGCCCAGAAAATAATACCAACAGAAAGTCTAGCAAGAGAAATAAATTGTCTAATGAAAACGCGATAAATTGTTTGTTACAAATTGCACGGGGTTGCAAACCCGGCTAGTAACCAAATAGTTCCGTGACAAGGCCACCGTCAGGCCTTTGACTTACGGAAGTACCCTCAGCTGTGGTAATTTCTGACTTCTTTTTCCACAATCCCTGGGGTATACGTGCAGCGGTGGGCTCGGAATGACTAACAATGTTAGGCATCTTCGCTGTCACGGTAGTCTCAACAGTCGAATCTTCCATGAAAATAGAACTGTCGAAGACGGATCAGGAGTACTCAAGTCTTCCTCCTGAAGAGTCTTATCTATCCTTCTCTACCTGCGCATACACAACTAGAGAGAAAAGATAAGAACAGTCTTAAGGAATTAGAAATTCCTTAAGACGAGACAGAAATAAATAACAGAAAATTAAATTGCCTCCCCGACAACGGCGCCAAAATTTGATGTGGTCGTTATACACCAAAAATAAAACCTAAATCTACCAACTAAGAAGATAGCGGAAGTAGGGTCGATCTCCACAGGGAGGAAACTAACTAACTGTAATTTAAATCTGTCAGTAACAATCTGGGGGTTTGAAATTGTTTTAACTAACTAAAGAAGATTAAAGGAAGAGAAGTAAAAGATAGAAATAAATAAGAAATAAATCAGATAAGAGAGAAATATGCTACGATTCGGTCTACTGCAGTATCAGCATCTATGGGTCAACTAACTCAGTCAATCTTATTAATGAGAAGAGCAATGGTTTTCTCCTCTCGGTCTCAAACCGCCCTAGGGATTTTCCTAATTAACTCTCGTCCTCTTAGGAGTCACCTATCAATTCTAAGCAAGCCTTCCCTTCCAATCTCTCAATCCAGGTCGGAGTTAACTACCTAGCCTAGTCTCCTGCGTGCACTCATTCGACTAAACCTCAATTAAATTGCATAGACTGATTCTCACGACTAACTAAAACAATCTATCCTAACATGCCTCTACTACAGTTTCCCTCATCCCAACATACAAGAGAATTAGCTACTCATGTTATAAACGATGCTAACTAAAACGATTGAACATATGACATAAGACATAATAAAACCATAATTGACAAGCATGAATAATAACAAAGCAGTAATTAAGAGAAGTAAAACAATAATTGAGACTAAAATAAGGATTAAGAATAAAGAGAGAAAAGTAGTTTACAATCTTAGCAAATCCGGCGTAAAGAACAAATCCTACGTCGATAACCCGAATGCAAACCGAAGATAAAGTTCAGAAATTAAGGAGGATTAATGTCTATGATTCCGAACCCTAATGGTTCAGAATCCTAATGATTCTGAATAATCAAAAACTGACGACAAATAAGAGTTTATATAATGCTAAACACGACTCTTAAACCCTAATTAAGCTATGGACTTAAGGCCCATGATAGATTCTACTCGATCGAGGGAAATAACCACTCGATCGAGGACTTTATTGGAGGAAATCACTCGATCGAGTAATAATTCTACTCGATCGAGCAACTTTTCAGCAGCTATCACTCGATCGAGCACAGGACAGCTCGATCGAGCAACTATTCTCTTCCACGCTCCTCGATCGACCAAATATATAATCGATCGAGGTCTTTTGGCCTATCGTGCAGTGTTGGACATGGCTTTGGACTTGATTGCGAGGGGTTTCACGCTTTCCCATGCAAGAGCTTATGTTCCGTTCCTTCCATTATCCTAAATGCATGCAGAGTGGACTGTTTCGGCTCGGTTTCCGCTACTACACAGCTTGTACCTACAAAATAGTAGTGAAAGTACAAAGTAGCCAAATAGGGGCATATGGTGACATAATATCACCTAAATGACATAGAAATGTGTGCAACAAATGGACTAGATAGTCTATATAAAATACACGCATCATATATCATTTGTGCTTTGTTAAGCCACTTTATGAGCTAATATCGTCTTCTAGGCGAATTCCTATGTTCTAACCTGTTTTGTAGGGAAAGTGACGTTTCTGCGCCCTTTTTCTATATTCCCGAGCATTTGCCTAGAACCCGACGATTTGAAGAAGCAAGCTTGTCCAAGACAAAGGCATTTCAAGAAGGTTCACTGATTCAAAAGAAAGAAGAAGCAAAGACGATTTCGCAGTTGTCAGAAGATCGATCAGTTAGGCGAAGAATTCATCATTTTACATCAAACCCTATCAACAAACCCGACTCAAGAGGTCAAGGGGGATAATGAAAGTCAAGTCATATGCAAGGGGAGATGAAACGAAAGTCAATTGACCAAGATCACTACATACCCGATCGGGTATCCTTGCTGATTTGAGCTTTTGCTTCGACTTCCTTTATTTTGTCCTATATGTTCAATGCATGACCCCTTCCCCACAAAACCCTACTGCTATAAAAGGATGCCTCAGCCACCACATCTTAAAAGAAAAAAACACACAACAACTCACACACAATTAGAAACACTTCTTTCTTCACAAAAACCCTAGATTAGGAGGAGAGAAACCTAGCCTCTCTTCTCTAGTTTAGATCATTTTCTTCTTCCTTTTTGTCCTTAGTTTCTTAGTTTATTTATGTCTTTTCTAGATAAAATCCTTAGCCTAGATCAATAAAAGTTCCATCTTTGTAATCTCCTTTATGTGGTTCAAGTATTGTAATTTGTGGATCGACTATTCTATGCAAGGAATTTCTATTACGGTTGTTTATATTGATCGTCATCTAGGTATTCCTATTTTATCTTTTGTTTAAAGTCTTTATGTTTCTTATTTGATTGTTATTTTCTTTACATGTTATTTTAAATTCAATTTCAATATCGTTGTAATCATTTCATTTCCCTAGATAGTCAGTTTAGCGTCGTTATTATCGCCACTTAGAGAGTCTTAAAATATTGACAAAACCAAATAAACATGTCTATCCTAGTTTTTATTATTAACATCATCTTAGATTCAAATACCACCATGAGTGAGTAGTCATTTTTCTAGGGTGTAGGGTAGCCATATAGGTTGATTAAAAGATGATAATTGGATAAAAGAAATTGTGCCTTTAAAACGTCGTGTCTATGCATGTTTGGACTATAACGATAGTTAACGATTCCTGATCAAAATGATTGACTAAAATGGAATTCTTTTCCAAGGTATAAATACGTGAATTGAATAGACAAAGCATGACATGGTAGATTAAGACCTAGTAAATTGCCTAAAAGCCTGCTAGACCATCTGATCTATGATTGTAATGAACACATTATTCTTACGAACTCACAATGAATTATTTGCATGTTCTAAATCCAATTTCATCAATATGTTAATCTACATGTGTGAACCTACTTCCTTAGATTCTTTTTATCATTGTTAATTCATCATCTGCTTTATTGTTTTCGTTTTGATTTTATTTTATTTTGTTTTCATTTATGCTTTTTATTAGTTTAGAAATCAAAACCCCAAAACCCAGATACTCGTTAGATAAGACCAAATTGCAAGACATTTCACATTCTATAGGAAACACCATCTCCCTGAGGATCGACCCCTACTTCCCTAATTACATTAATTTGTTATTAGCCTAGTCTGGGTAATTATCTTTGACTAGGGCTTGCGACAGGCCGGATCACTAAGCCTAGTAAAAATATAAGCGGCCACCCGAGCCCCTGCATCTTGAGACACCGGAAATTTCTGAATCTGCTTAAGCAAGTCAATAGCATCCGAACCCAGCTCCCCAAGCGATGAGAAAGAGAAGGGTAGGAAACCATAGCCAGAAGCTGCACACAAATCCTCATACTTAGCACATTTGCGATGAGCAGTATCAGCGACAACCCGTCCCGGCACAAAATCATCCATCCCAGTCTGTGTCAAGGGGGAAGACCAAGTCAAATCAACACACACATCACGTCCTTTGTCCCAGGAATAGAGCAGCAAATCCGCAGGACGAAGAGAGCCGTCATGTCCGTCAAATAAACCGATATCCACCTCCTTACCCGTAGAAATATCAGACCTATAACAAATGTTCAATAAGGTGTCACGGACGAGGTTATGCCGATGCTTAACACCCACAGTGCCATTACAAGAAATAACGTGGTCCCCATAAATATCATCAGCAAAAACCCGAGAGCAAGCAGGACAAGGCCTAGATACCACGAATTAAGGAACACCTAGACGATATCTCAGCACACTACGGTATGTCCTCCCGTTTATAGTCTGACCCAACCCAGAGATAGGAACCGCACGCAGCTAATCAGAGGAGTGGGCACCCTGCTGAGACATCCACAACGCAAGCTGACGCGATGTCAAAGAGAAAATAGATTCTGCAGTAGCAGCAATCCTCGCAAAATATATATCTCCCAATTTTTTCATAAGTTTAGGGGCAGCGATTATTATTATTATTATTATTATTTATTTATTTATTTATTTATTTTTTTTATTTATTTATTTATTTATTTTTTTTTTTATTATAAGATGCGCGCATCTTTCATTAAAATAAAATGTAAAGTTTACAAGAAGTTGGTGGGGAGCCGAGAGACAATCTGGGCCCCCACCCCCTTAGCTATAGCAAAACTAAGCCTAGTAAAGATATAAGCGGCCACCCGAGCCCTAGCATCCTGAGATACCGAGAATTTCTAGATCCGCTTGAGCAAGTCAACAACATCCGACCCCAGCTCTCCAAGCGAAGAGAAAGAGAAGGGTAGGAAACCATACTTAGCACATTTGCGCTGAGCAGCATCAGCGACAACCCGTCCCGGCACAAAATCAGACATCCCAGTCTGAGTCAAGGGGGAAGACCCTGTCAAATCAACACACACATCACGCCCTCTGTCCCAGGAATAAAGTAGCAAATCCGCAGGACGAAGGGACCCGCCATGCCCGTCAACCAA
>JAIUZE010012889.1:0-66400 GCA_022085475.1 Heliosperma pusillum | reverse complement strand
CAAAATGTTATAGTAGATTCTACGACTGAATCCGAGTACTATGCTGCTTCAGAGGCTGCGAAGGAAGCTATATGGATGCGTCAAGTCTTACAAGGACTAAATGTAGTTCCTAGTTCGGATGACCCGATCACCATCTATTGTGATAATAGTGGTGCCATCTTCAAGGCTAAGGAGCCTAAGTCCAGCAACAAGTCTAGGCATGTACAACGGAAGGCTCACATGATCCGAGATTACGTGGAGCAAAGGGAGATAGTGATAGACAAGATTGCTACGGATGATAACGTCGCAGATCCTCTCACTAAACCATTGAGATATGATAAGCATGAAGGGCACGTTAGTTCCATGGGAATCAAACGTGTTCCTGAGTTGTATTAGTTGTTTTATATGGATTAGACACCTGTATCTTTTTCATAAAAACTATCTATAAAATCATCGTTTTGTGTTATATTTTGTTTTTCATGTGGGTTGTACGGACAACATTGAACACCACAAAGTGAACTGAATTACATTATATTTGTTTTGGTCCGTAATTGCCTACATGAGCTGATAACTCTGGCAATTATTTTGTGACGTCGATTGATGGGGGGTTCAACGAGCCATAAGTCAAACTGTTGACTGATCGATCACATATGCGAGTTATAATGATACTGCGCAGGACATTTTGTGACAACGTTATGGGTCCTAAATGTGTCGGACATTAGGTGCCAGGTCGTGGATAGGACGTCCATAGTGTTCCTAGAGTCGATGCTTTTGACTATCGACTGTCTCTTGAGATTAAGGCAGTTTTTGGGTGACTTTGGTTTCTTTCTCATGGTCGACCGTAACAGGAGGCTAAGTAGATTTTTACTGGGTCATTTCATAATGCGCTTGTATCTGCAAGATTCGAGTTGAAGAAAATATCCAACCTTTATCAGGTTATGTTATTTCTCAGGGCCACTCGAGGAACTGTAACTAAAATGCATGGCCATGCTCGAATAAAGATTCGTTTATCAGTTAAGTTACTCTCTAGTCGGGGAAACCACTCTTGATACAGATCACTTGTAAAATACGACCTTTGTGAATACGGACTTTGCAAATTGTTTTACATTGAGTGGGAGAAATTTAATATGGATATGAGAATCGGTTATCGCAAATACACTTGTACGGACAAGTGGGAGATTGTTGGAGCCAGTGTCCTCCACAGTTAGTGCAATAACATAAATAAATCTCTGTAGGTTCACAGGGTATACTTTGTATAATAATCAGTTGATTAACGTTTATCAATAACGGTTGGCTTGCTAGACAAGTTTGACGTTATTGTCATACAGATGGCGGTGATCAACTGGTCCCTAAAAGTCACACTCATAGGATGTGTTTGAGAGATGTGATTGTTTGAGAAAATAATCATGTTGATACCCTATTATATGACTAATAGGTTAGTCAGTGTAATTGACTAAAAGGTTAGTCAATGTGATGATGAGACGAAAGTTAGCTGAGACGAATTAACTGTAATTCGTAAAATTGAATATAAAAAGTTATATTTAATTATAGTATATAATGTAAGCTAATTAAACATAAACCGTTATAATTAATTGGCAAATTATAAATATACGGATAATTATAATTAATGGCGGATTATAATGTCGGTCCATGTAAAACGACGATTATAAGATATTACATTATATTGGAAGCTAAAATGACCGAAACACGGTATCCAGATACACTCGGGTTTTCGGGTCAATGGGTAGTTATTTGAGGAGACTAAATCTCCTAATATAAAAACCAAAAAGGGTCGTGAGTTTTGAGGGTGCAGAAAAGTGTAAATTGAGTTTTTGGCTTTTCTAACCTAATTGATACTCTACTGCCTCCATCTCTTCTACACAACACAACACAACAGACAAAAGTTAACTGTATCTTTTGACAAAACACAAAAACCTTCTTCTCAACAGTGAGATCGTGTAAGAGGTTTACTTTCTAGCAAAAGAAAAGGGTATTTCTCGGAGCATCTTGGGTGCAACGATTAGGAGGATATCTACCTTGATATCTCTGTTCTTTACGCCAATTGCTAGGACCGGAGGTTGATTTCTATATCTTTTCTATGTTTTCGTTTATGACTCGATAATCAAATTATTACTTTTCGTTATAATCCTATATTAATTGTATTGTGGTAATACCGATTTCCCACAGTTGTTAACAAATAGCATTGATCATTAAGTTGAACAGACTAATAAAGATCAGTAAACCGTAAAAATGAACTAATATTTGTATATTTTAGCACACCAGAATTCAGGAGTCAATACTTACTCAATAGCTCGATCGCTCATTGTCATCTAGACATCAATTAGAAAACCAGAACATAAGCCCAGCTAATATGTATAATCGCTTAATTATCAATAACTGACATGTTCAAAATGACCAGAATGTAGGGGAGGAGGTCAGCCAAACACTCTTTGCCATCCTCCCAGCCATCGACCCCATCTCCTTCTCTAATCCTCTCTCAATCTGGAGAAAATCAAACAAAGACTACATCTGCCTCTCCCTCCCTCCCTCCCTCTTGAGTTCAACAAAACCAGATAGAGACTATCTCTCCCTTGCTCCATTCCCTATCACTTCCTCTGGCCTCTCCCTTTTTCCTATATCCATCTCCCCTACTTTACAACATGTAGTAGACATCTTGTATCCCGCTCTCGACAGTTATTGTAAAACATGCATTGGCACATAAAACTCATTTACTTAAGGGTAACAAAAACAAATATTTCAACGTACACAACGCCTACTAAAAGTGCGAGTACAGAAAACTCAGTTCGGGTTTTATTATCACTTCCTAAAGGCCGCATTTTCTTATATGTTCCATTATGTGAGGGAGGGTTTGGAAATTGGGAAGATAGATGAAAAGCTTAAGGAGTAGGATTTTAACTAACATGTTCCCAAAGTTATTTATGTGAAATTGTACCAACTAATACTCTTCTTGAGTAGTTCTCTTTTACGTTAGACGCCACCTAAACTAAGGTTACCTAATTCGCACAACCAGGCTACGAATGGCGAATTAATTCACGCGCATTACGAATTCGAATTACATCGAATTATACGGTGTTTGGTTATAATTTTATTGAATTAAGCTCAATTTTGAGCGAATTGCGTATTGGTTTCACAAATTCGAATCGGTTGTATTACGAATTAGGTAACCCTGGTCTATACATCCCCCTAAACAGGGTTGGATCCCCTACTATTGACAGTGTAGCAGCCTGCCAGGTGCTAGACCATACCAACGAAAATTATAAAAACAAGAGTGTTACACACTCCGCCCTTTCCTTTTCATCTATTGTAGCTAAGACCGCTGCTCTCCTTTACTTCCTCCACCTTGTGCCCTTTTCATCTGCCCTCTCAACATGAACAAACTCAAGCATATAGGCATAACATTTCCATCCCAAAATAGTGTAACTAACCCCATCCTTACCCACCTCACAATACTCAAATCACTATATTCCTATACAAACCCAAGTAATTTAATTTACACTATTACCAGATTATTACAATCAGAGTTAGATTAAATAACAAAGGTTTGAAATGCTGACCTGCAACAAAGAAAGCGAGTTAGGCCTGAGTTAGGCACTTCAATTGTTTGCATACCGCAAACCTGTAGAAAAACGACAATATCCTTACTTTAGTCCAAACAAGAGCTACTAATTACAATGGGTACCCAGTCTCACGCACCAACAGATTTATCACCATTAGGATTATTTCTGCTAAGTACCACTTAAGCTAAAGCAAAATGGAAATACTTGGCTCGTTTGTATACCAAAAGCAAATTTGGACGTCAAGTCGCAAAGGCAATGCGCCGGTTTACCTAGCAGTGTACTCTCGATTGTACTCGTCTACAGCAGTTGCTATTTCTTGCCTTTTGTCTCACAAAAAAACTAACCTGCAAAGGCAAAGCCTGAAACGAGGTCCTATACGATGGCAATATAGAACAGAACAGAGGAAACATGGATCCAATTCGTAGCTTTTAAAAAACGAGAACAGAGCATAAAACAAATGAAAGCTCCTCCAAACTTCAAACCTTGAGTGTGAACAACCTGATTAATTGCTAAAGGTACTAATATAATCAACCAAATTAGATTTAATCGTACTTAAATTGACTTAATCATGGGGTGGATGATTGATAAAGTGATGCGGCTGATGCATGTTTAAGCTTAGAAAGATCAGCCCCTTCACATGATTGATCAAACTATTGATAGGTTTAGTGATTCGACATTAGTGAGATAATGGATCAAATTTGAGCTCCCTCCATTCAATCCAGTTTCCCGTTCCTTTATCCCTTTATTTGAACTACACAAGTCAGGGAGACACGATCTCTCCCTTTATCTATCTCCTTACTTACCTCGCCCTCAATTTGAACAAAATCAAATATAAACTACTTCTCCATCCCCCCTGTTTCTCAATCTGACCATTTCGGAAGATATGATATATATACATCCCCTCTTCACATTCTCCCCCTCTCAAAATAATTAAAAAAAAGAACACAAAGTTTATCTCCCACCCTCCATCTCCCATGTCCTCTTTGTCCCTTTCACCCAACTTGAGATAAACCAAGTACAAACTCTCACCCTTCCCTCCCTTCCTCCCTCCTTCCCTGAATCCTTACTTTCATGCCACCTTCTTCTCTCCCCTGCCCTCTCCCTCACCCCCTTCCTCTTTCCCTCCCAAGTATGGGAGGGACACTATATATGATTTAAACAACATTTAAAATGAAAAAAAAAAAGTGGAACTGCGTGTTAACATCAACCCAGGTTCTATCCTGGTCACATTGCAACAGTAATAGGTGAAACGAAGTTGTTTGCTTGTTTAGCTACCTCTGATTGTAGGACAGCAAAGAAGAGAAGAACCCCTTTTTTACCTGCCAATTGAGAATAATGAACATTAATCTAGTCGTGCATCAGTATAATTTGTATCCAAGTCATTGGGCAAAGAAATCCAACAAAATCAAATAGAACTTGAATGTCATTTATGAATTTTTGGTATACAACTAAATGTACTTAAACATCGGCACCACGACACTATACATTTAAGATTTTAGAAGATAACCAAAGGATACGAAATACCCCGGTGACGTTGTCATGGGTTCAAGAAGAAGAAGACTTTCACCCAAATGAATTTAAAGTTTAAGCAGCCACTAAACCTATACAATCAAACAATTTACAGAATACGTGATCTTATGAATAACTCATTGTCCCTTCTAGAGTAAACTCAACCTATAAAAATTAAGAGACATGAATACTTCGCGACAAAAAATACACACACTCTAAAACAGTTTTTGTACTAAAATCGAAAGCATGCTCATAAGCTAGAACTTGGTACGACAATAACAAATAAAAACTGGACGTCAAGGATAACTAGAGTAATGATATTAGCAAAAGAAAGACCTAATTCATCGTCTTAACTCGTAAGTAACATCCAAAAATTCAGTCGCATCAAACACTGCCTTACGCTTATGCAATGACAAGTTTCCATTGCTTAAATAAAACAAAATCACATTCACAACAATTGCTGAAACATACCGGCACAATGACAAACATACTATCAAAGAACAGTCTCGCACCACCGAAAGATGTTTATAAATGACAAAGACTCACAAGAGGGAGAAGTTTTAATTGTTCCAATACTCCCAACGATTAGGAAAAGTTGATGATACAAGGTAAAACCCCAGTGATAATTAACTGGATTTTTCATTATCATCAACAAAATAAAATATCAATTCATAATCAACCAAATTTAAATAATTACAGACAATCGGTATAACACAGGGGAACTCTGCTTTCGATCGCCATCGTCTTATCATCCACACTTTCATCAACAATTAACTCGGAACACCCATCGTGGGAAATCAACAAAACAACCCACTTTCATCAACAATTAACCCGGAACACCCATCATGCGAAATCAACAAAACAACCCACTTCCATCAACAATTAAACCGAAAAACCCATCAAAATAAACTATGTACCAAAAGATCAAATGTGCTTACTATCAGCCGAAGGGGGGAATTGGATGGATCGTCATACAAGTAATTTCCTCCGGAGAGGAAACCTAGCAATATAATTAAAGATCAAAGTTAAACAATCAATTAATTAAATCTGCATAAAACAACAACTCAAAGCATTCAATTTGGGAGAAATAACGGTGAATTAAAAAACAACATAAATTAATTAAAATATTTGAGGTTTAAGCAAACTAACCTCAAAGATTAAAACTTTATGCATCATCATCACTCACCTAATCTGTTAAACTAAATAAAACTATCAATTCAAATATAATTATCACCCAAATATGCCTATAAATTATTTAAACCAAATTAGAGTGTTTGAAATGCATAAGACGGTCCAAAGGTACCTGGAAATGCGATGAACAACGTACTAATTTTATCACTAATCTTATCACTTGTTACTCAGAACCTGAAACTGATTTTCCTGAGATGATTAATCTTATTATCACTTGCTATTAAATTAGAAAATTATACAGAAATCTAGTAAAAAAATTACTAATCTTATTATTTGCTACTCAAAACTTCAAATTGATTTTCATAAATAATAATGTTGTAATAAAAATGTACTTTGTTGGATACAAACCTCTTCTTCATCAGTTAGCCTGATTCCTATGGCCTCTTCATTTGATTAAGGTTTGATGATACAAAATATATGGCTTCATAAAGTGAGTTCAGGAAAGATGGGAAAGAGTGGAGGAGAGGAAAATGAGGGGAAAGGTAAGGATGACTATGAAAAAGTAGAGAAGAGTAGAGTGTACATCCTGTTCTGTATTTTTGCTGGAGAAATGACGATTCTGCCCCCCTTATGAACAGTAGCTTTCCAACTTTTGGCTTTTTAAAGGTTAAGGATAGAATCACCCTATCTTATGTAATTTTTTGATGTGAGACAATTCTTCTTTTATACATAGTATGTTCATCACGCCTACATTATTTTTCAATGTGGGACAAAAAAAATACTAAGTAGTACACCATCAAAATTATTTATGATACTTTGCTAAATTGTTATCTATGATGATGTAAATTTATGTATATTTCTCGGAGATAATACTACAAACTTGTAAGAGCTCTCTAAGACAATACTTAAGAGATTCAAATTTTTTGGGTGGATACTTAAGTTCAAGGATGACTCATATTTATAATCATAAGATCACCCTACCTTATGATAATTTTTCGATGTGGGACAATTCTTCTATTTATACATAGTATATTCATCACACCTAAATTATTTTTCAATGTGGGACAAATAAAATACTATATGTTACTTTGTTTATTCTTGAATTTTTTTGTGAAAATAAGTGTAAATATTTTTGTTTAATAATCTAATATTTCTTATTCTCCAACTTATTTACAGTCAAAGTTCGTCAACTTTGACCTCCCAAAAGCAAATGAGGTGAAAATATGTGTGTAGAGGTAGTATTAGAATAATAAAAAAAAATTAAAATTTTTACGTACTTATACTTTAGTCATATCATATTATCAACAATATAGTAGTTAAAAATATAAAATTTATACTCCAATAAAAGCATTTTTCGCTACGAATCCAAATTTGTAAGTTTCGAAATATTTTGCATTATATTTTTTTTATATTAATGATCAAAAATTTTTCTTACGTAAATAATATTTGTGATATTAAAAATATTACACAAGATATATTTCGTAATCTTGCAAGATCTTAAAATATATTTTTCCAAAAACTGAAAAAGATGATGTTGACCAATAGAATTGCTCGAAAAAAGCCTCCTATATAAATATATATATATGATTGATTGGTAAATAATTTAAATATATTGGGTCCAACTTAAGAAATAAGTTCTTTTTAATTTATTTTGGATTTTTTTATATTTTAATTATTTATTTAATTTAATTTAATTATAGTCTAGTTTGTTAATAGGCTAATTCGATTGTTGTAATTTAATTAATTTAATTATTGTAATTTTGTCATGTAAAATTATTATGGGTCATAGTTAGTCTATTTGTAATTAGACCAAGTTGTATATTTATTATTTTTGAGTCGGTTTTGTGGTGAAATGCGCGGGTTGTAATGGATTAGTGTCCCCAGCGGATTCCCTTGAACCTTGAACCTTGTTTTTTTTTTATGTTTTAATAAACGAACCCACATGGTAAAATAACTTCGACGAAGTACAATCATGCATTAAACCACCTTGAACGGGACTCACATGCTTAGAATTATTTTATGTAAAACGATGTTTGCATTTACATAATCGTTGTAGCTACGCATTCCTTTGAATACCATTACTTGATTAGTAGAGGTCGTTATCGAAATGGGCGGGTTTGGGTGTTCAAATAATGACCTTCCCAACACGTACCTTCACCTATTACTCAAAATCTATTGGTTTCCAGATGTTCGAATCCAATGGGTCACGAGAGTCATTCAGTTAATTGATTTATGGAGACAAGCCTCTAAGCTTTAATCACTCGTAGACGATTGGTACTTTGCTTTTGATAAAAGGTGTAAAGTTGACTTGAACGGTTCAAAGTTCCTATAAAACTTGGTGGCAACTCCTATTCCACTTTCACTCGATTCGGGTTAAACCACATGTCGATATGTCATGTCGGATCCCTGCAAAGCGATCGCGGGGCGTGGTCCGCATAATGAAATGTATATGAAACTTCCCAAATGTTGTAAGCTCTCTGACACATTAAAATCAAGTCCACGAGATCAATATTTAATCAAATTAATTGGAAACAATCCAGGCCGGGAGTATGTATACCGCCTTAGCGAGTATTTGTTAGAGGATGGTTATAAAAATGACATATTTGTCCATGCCTCTTTATAAAGAGGGCAGAATCAAGATTTGTGATTATTGATGTTTATGTTCATGATTTGAATATTGTTGGATGAACTCGTGAATAACTTCTAAAAATTGTTGAATATTTGAAGAAAGATTTTGAGATGAAAGTGATTATAAAAAATTTTCTAATTAACAAACTATCCACCAACAAGTATTCAAAATTAACTGAAATTAGGTTTCTCTTGTGTAAGTTATGAAAATTAAACGATGGATATGAAGCACTTATTTTCAATCAACGATAGCGAAAGATATTTCAAAGATTCAAACAATTAATAGCTACTAATGTTTAACGATGTACCTTCTTTGAATTTGCATCTGGTAGTTAGTTATACTTATCCCTCCTTACATTATTTATTTCTTAGGGGATGTCTCTACCGCCTACATGATGAACCTCCACCCATTACTTCTAGAGGTTATAATTATGGACAATGTTCTTTAAAACAAACAAGAAGAAGCATTCGATGAAAAAATCTCTTTTATACCCACCTACCCGTGATCAAGAAAATACAATAGTTTAAATGTGGTTTTATTGAATTAGAGATTACTTCATATCTAATGGCGAGTTATTAATTCTTGGCATATCCTCATGCTCTTTGAACGACTTATCCCTCATGATTGCCGATTTTGAACAAGAATTTCGGTTAGTAAGGTCACTTTTTTACTTAATCTACGTGCAAGACGAAAATTAAAAACCACCGACCATACTCTATATCAAGTTAGAACTCCCCTTCTATTTCATTTTTCCGAAATAACATGTAATCTCTAGTTCTCTACTAACCTTCTAAGCACCATGAAATTTTCTAGTCTGTTTTATGTCGCAGTTTTGAATAAATGTTTTTTCATCAACACCTACAAATTGGGCCGTTTTTATGTTCACTTATGATTTGATATCACCGATGCCATTTGATCATTTATGAGTATACACACATGCTCTTAACTAAGTTTAAGCTAGAGCAATTTTATTGATATCATGTTAGTTCAGTCATTAATATGAGTACTAGTATTTGAGGGCAGTTACACTTATGGGAGAGCTTAGTTCCTATTCTTTCAAACTTATTTCCAACTCAGTCCAATTCAGTTCAATTAAGACAATTACAGTGCAAAAACTTTTCAAATTATCAACCTCACTTAGAAAAAAAAATATTTAACCACAATCACATTATAAGATCACCAAAAAAAATCAATAAATGAGAAATAATCAAAATATGCAACAAACACGTTTTTCAAACAAGAAAGTAACTAAATAGGAAATAGTTTTATTTAGTTTTTTTAAGGTGATAAACAAAGTTTTTGTGTTTTGTCCAAGGAGGCACAAGCCATTATATATTTATATATAGAGAGAATGAGTCAAATACAAAATTACGGCGTTTTCATCATATAATCTCTTATAAGTACACATGTTCTCTATTAAAACATGCATCCTTAGGAGAGCAATTTGGCATATGAGAGCAATCTAACGTGATTATTCCTTACCGCATAAGAGTCTACCACCTCGATAAAAAGATAATATGTACTTTATAAATTAGATATATACTCGGAGTTTACCAATCTCACATCTAACAAGTAATAAAGTTTCTCTTAAAGCCGTGTTAAATCTGATAGCGATCACGTTAAATAGTTAAATGCGAACACGATTTATCGCAGTTCTTATTTAAGCGCATATTCATCTTAACCATGAAACACGTTAAATAGTTAAATGAGAAAATGCAAAATATATTTGAATGACAAAGAAAACACGTTCCGTCAAACAATATGAGTTAGTATTCAATATCGATATTATACCCTGAAAAAGAACAACTAATTGCAAATATACCCGACAAATTATGATGATGATATTCGCATGAAGTTATCAATCCATAGTTCTTTAATCATATGATTGATGCAACTTTCAATTGATTGTTTCTCTCACATGATTTACAAAGATCACTACAAGAAATCTTGTTTCAGGCGACTGTAATAAGGCGATTGATATTAGTAGTCGTCAATTTGGCGACTGAAAATAGTCGCCAAATTGTAGAAAACATTTGACTGGCCAGCGGGATTAGAGTATATTGTACGTAAAGGTACAATGAGACATGCACCAGACGGTTAAGGGACAACATGTATAAGGTTGTCAAGAGGAAGAAGGAGCCGGAGCATATGAGAGGTATTAGTATTTTTTTTGCTATTTGTATATAGTTATCATTTAACACATTTTATCATATTTTATAATACTAATTTAAATTGTAGCTGGTGCATATGAAGAAATGCTTAAATATCGTGAAACTCCGGAGTTTCAGGCTAAGTCGGCCCAAGCATCTACAAATAAAAGAGGAGGAAATAAAGATGGAGCGGCTGAGCCTTCACATCACGGAGGATCTCGATCTTTCTTGGACCTAGTTTTGGGTGTAAGTTATAATTCTCACTTTTTCGTCCATTTGAAAATTATAATTTAAATTCTTTTTATTATTAAAATCTTCTTATACAAGTCTTTAATTTCTTCTTTTAGAAGGGTAAGAAGAAAAAATCTAACACGCCCACGGCTCCGGAGCTTTTCCTTGACACCCATTCCCGACTCCAAGACAATAGAAGATATTGGATAAAGCCAAAAGATAAGGAACTATATGTAAGTTTCAAACCATTTTTGGATTTTTACAATAAGTTCATTTTTTTGAATGTTTAACAAATTTTGTAGCTATTTTTAATCATAATGTTTATATTTTGTAGGAATCATTTTTGGCCGAGAAAGTTAGGCAACCCGAAAAATCCGATAACGAGATTTGGTTCGACTTGGTTAAGGGTTTCAAGAAAGGGAGTGTATGCGGAATTGGCTCGGCTAAGGATGTATTCTACGAAGCTCCAAGGGCAAGGATGTCTTCCAGCTCAAGACAAACTTACGAGCCGGGAGTCGTAAGTGAACGCCGAAAGAGATGAGGAACTCCGGATAATGAAAGAAAAATTTAAGGCTTGGGAAACCATGTTCAACAACTGCAACCAAGGTCCGCCTCCCTTTCAACGAGATTATGATGAAGGCAATGGAGGTGGTGGTATGCAAGCCGAAGCCAATATGAGTTTCCTTGGCTTTTGATTTTAGTTTAGAAACTTGTTAATTGTGGTTGTTTAAACTTGGTTTTGTTAACCTTTAAGAAGATTTGTAAACTTGAGACAATTTTCTTGATATATATGAGGATGTTCGTTTCTCATCGTGTTGTTGTAAATGTGTGAAATTGTGGTTGTTTTATATTGTACTTGCAGGTATGGTATGGTAATGAAATAACAGGATGAAAACAGAATTTTTCGTGCAATAAAACAGGTGTTTTGGCGTCTGAAATGTTCATTTGGCGACTGTTTTCAGTCGCCAAACACCCTGTATTTTCACAAATTAAAATGAATTTGGCGACTGAATGACGACTGATATCAGTCGCCAATTTGGCGACTGAATGATGACTGATATCAGTCGCCAATTTGGCGACTGAATTGTGTAGTGGTCGCCAAATTGGCGACTGAAGCCGACTGATATCAGTCGCCAATTTGGCGACTACATCACCATTCAGTCGCCAATTTGGGCGACTGATTTCAGTCGCCATGTTACCAATTTGGCGACGCTTTTGTCAGTCGCCAAATTTGGCGACCGAAATTAGTCGCCCGAATTTTATTTGGCGACTAAGTCCTGCGACTGGGTCTTGGCGACTGATTTCAGTCGCCAAAATGAATTTTGGCGACTGAAATCAGTCGCCAACATCGGTCGCCTGAATGTTGTTTTCTTGTAGTGGATGATGAAGAAGAAAAAGACGACGAATAGATGATGATTGATGAATTGATCACGGTCAGTAGGGTTCCCTAATTAGTACAATAACATTAATCCATTGCCTCAAAGATTCACGCCTATCGGGTTTTAATCATGTTGTTAGTATATAATGTATAGTTAATTTTATGTTTTAGTTTAAGTTAATTTATTGCTTAAATTTATGGGTTTTGTTTGTTCATTGAAAGTTGTTTGAGAAACGTGTTTGTTGCAAATATTGATTATTTCCCATTTATTGAAGCTTTGGGTGATCTTATAATGTGATCGTGGTTAAATGTTGATTTCCTTCCAATTGAGGATGATAATTTGAAAAGTTGTTGATTTTTGCCTCGCTAAAGGCTTTGTTCTTATACATTAAAATTATCTAAATTTAGCTGAAATTAAGTTTGAATGAACGGGGACTAAGTACCCCCAAAGGCGTTTTAGAAGCTATGGATTTATTTATGTTTAACTCCTTGTTTTTTGTATTAAATTAGACTTAGTTGAGTTGAAATTATGTTTGGAAGAATAGGGACTAAGTTCCACAAAAAGTGTAATTGCCCTCAAATACTAGCATTAATTAGTGAGCATGATAATAGTGGGATTACTCTTATAGTTTTATTCTTAGTTCATGTTTATACATCCATAAATGACGATTAAATTGCATGGTGATATCAATCTATAAATGAGCATCAAAACAAATCAATTTGTAGGGGTTGATGAGAAAAAATATAGTCAAAACTTTGACATAAAAATGACTAGCTCATTTCATGGTGTTTAGGAGGTTAGTAGAAAATTAGAGATCATTTGCTATTTCGGAAGCATGACATAGCGAGTAAGTTCTAACTTGATTTGGGATCATTGGTGGTTTTAGTGTTCGCGCAAGAAACGTAGATTAAGTGAAAATGTGACCTTAATAACCGAGATTCTGGTTGAAAAATAAGAATCCGTGAGGGGTAAGCTGTTCGGAGTCCATGAGAATTGTGTAGAGAATTAATAAGTCAACATTAATTAGAAAGTAATCTCCAATTCAATAAAACCTAATTTAAACTATTTAGTCATTTTGGCGCAGGGTAGATGGATAAAGATATTTAGAAGAGATTTTTCATCGAATGCTTCTTCTCGTTTGTTTACTAAAGATCACTATATTTAATAACCTTTATGCTTAAAGGGTAAAGGTTCTTCCTGTAGGTTATAGAGACATCCTTGAATAATCAAAAGGCCGGGAAACCAAAACAATACAAAGATAAGGATTAATATAAATGGACAAATAATATAAAAAAAATGCATAAAACTACAGCAAATACATTCGTTAGAATAGTATACCTTTATTTCACTGAAACAAAATTTTGGTCGATTAATAACTCAATTTGATATTTGAATGGGAGAGTTATTATCGTTTTTTTCTTCTTTGAACTTTTCATTGTGATGGCTTAGAAAACAATGTTTTTTAGCTTATAAGATGGGTATTTGAAGATGCGAACTTAATAAAAGTTTTGTGACTAAATAGACTAGTGAAACATGGTTATAAAGGTTTATAAAGATTACTAACTTTGGGAAAACATCTTTTGCGATTGTAGTCTTTGAATGGATTATTTATTTACATGTGAAGCAAAATTTACATGGAAGACGATATTATAATAAAGACAACTTCCCCCGATTCATTTTATTATTCACGCTTGATTAAAATACTATTCACAAAAAAAAAAAACGGAATTACTATTTTGCATACAGACTTTACTAATTCTGTAGATACTTGTATCTGTCGATCTTGAAAATTTACAAGACTCCCAACAAACACCCAATGATGATCGGACGCTAATGTGTGAAAGAAATAATTCCGTTCTACAACTATTGGAGTTCGTTTTACTATGTAATCCGGATAAAATAAGGGGGTTATTTTAAATGAGTTTATCACGATTTTCGTTTGTTTTGAAAAAATTTTAAGTTTTATATCGTCGAATAGCTTTTTTAAAATGAATTAAGTTTTAACGAGTTAGTTTTTAGCTTATTTGAATATTTTGAATCGATTTTATTATTTCAATTAATTATCGTCTTGTTTTCAAACTACATTTTAAAAAGAATAGAAGATCAATTTTAAACTCGATTTGGACGCATTTTTAACTCAATGATCGCTAGTGTTTTGCAGTCAATTTTCCATACAACCTTCGATCCATTACCACCCTTCACTAGGTCCCTAGTTCGAGCCTCATTAGACACCCAAAACCATCCCAAATACCCTCCAAAACTTGTGCTAAAGCCGACCCTAAGAAGCCCAATAGCGCCTTTGTTTTCAGCACTCAAACCCGCTCCAAACAAGTTCAAATCGATCCAAGCCCGATTGCCCATGAACCCTAAACCATACCCGACTATCCTACTGTTGAAGTATGTCTCCTCGACAATAGTGCGATCACATTATTAAATCTCATAAAAGAATACATGAGGGATGATACATTATACAGTCAACTGATCAACATTTATCAGTAACGATTGGCTAACTAGAGTTTGACGTTACTGTTGTTTGACGGTGGTGATTAGTTGATCCCTTAAGGTCACACTTATATGACCATTCCCTAAATTGAAAAGTTAACTAATTTTATATCGATACAGATTAATTAAATCCTTAAATTGAACAAATTTTATTTGTAAGTGAGAATTTTATGTCTTATTGTAATGTGATTAAATAAGACTCAATTTGGTTGATGCGTGTCTTTCATATGCGTTTATTCTCTTATTTGACACGCATTTCTATGCTTATTACGTAGCTTTTAGCTATTATTATTCCACTATTTGCTACTTTGGGTTGTGTTGTACTTTTATAGGTTATTACCCAAAAAGGAGCAAATGCAAGTCAAATCCTATCAACAAAGTAAGATTGAAGGAATTTCAAGAGCCTTATGTCACTAGTGTCAACTTTGAAGAGCCATATCTCTATATCTACAGTTGATAATCCAGTGAATCTAAGTGGAGATGAAAGCTTATCCTCTTAGCTTTCCAACGCCACCAAAAATGCATGATTTGACCAAGTAACGAAGAAATGGCGGCCTCTTGAAGTTCGGTGCGCATTGCAGGAAATTCGCTAGACTTTTAGTCGATCAACTACCTGTCGATCAACTACCTGAAGTTGTCGATCGACCACTTGAAGAATTTAGTCTATCGACAGAGCCCATTAGTCGATCGACTAATATCATCACGACATCCTTTTTAGTCGATCGACTACACCATTTGGTCGATCGACTAATTCTAGTAATCAGACGGTTATTTCGTGGCTCTGGCCCATTAGTTACTTAATTACTCTAGCTTATGGATTTAGTATTTAAGCCTTATAAGATAGAATAATTAGGGCAGCTCTTTTACACTGTAAAACATCCTACGTTCCTTTGAGCAACTTTAGATCTAATAATTTGGAATCGATCTTTCTTCCTTTTCTTTTGGTATTGAATCTTTCTCCTTTAGTTTCAATTACTTCTACTTAATTTCTCTATCATTGTTCTTTCTCTTTATTATTTAATTTATTAGATTGTTAATTGTTCTTCCATCATGTTCAATTCAATTCTTATTGTTATAGTTAATTTCATTGGATCTATTATGAGTAGCTAGTTTTTCTATGCTAGGATTTAGGGGAACTGCGGTTATGTCACTGCAAGAATTGTTACTAGATTATTAGTTAAGCCATAACTATTGGTTTGTATTGTTAATTGTTGCATTAATTGTTAGTAAATTGGTTAAATGCATGTGACCGATCTATTACTTTGTTAAACCTCGACCAAGATCGTAAGATATGGAAAGGGTAGAACTTGCAGCGAACAATAGAATGCCCTAATTAGAGCGAAAGCTAAATTAGTAATTCTAGGGTGAATATTAGACCGGAAGGAACTATCCATTACCCTTCAAACCATGTTTATGTTAATCTTTTGATTCTTTCATTGACCGTCGTTGACCGTGGTAACCCGATATCCTAGCTATTTCTCTTATCATATTTTAATCAACTTTCTTCCTTTATTTATCTTTCCTTCACTACTTGTAGTTTAAAAACAAACAATTTAAACTCACATAGATTACTTAGACAAACTTTTAATTAGCGAATATAATTTCTTTAGTCTCCCTGTGGATACGATCCCGACTTTCTTTACTGGATTAGTTTAGGCATGTTGGTTATCTTTGATTAGGTGTGCGATTTAGCATGTCAATGGTAATTAAAATGTTATATTGCTAAAATTGATTTTTGTTTATGAAATAATTTGAGATAAGAAGAATTAGTTAATTTATTCTAATTACAAAAGGGTTGTAGATTATATTAACTAGACTTTAGATCGATGTCCCATTTTATACACATGTAATTATGAATTACTAGTCAATTTGTTAAATGTAATTTATGTGTTGTAAAATGATATTTAGTTTGTTAAATATGCATTAAAATATCTAATGACATGTTACATGTTACATGACATACGAAATTACAAATGACAAAATGTGAAGGATAAAATGGAGTCCATGTTAAGAGGGTGGACCAGTTTTGTGGGTAAGTTTTAGGGTAGTTGTGATTGTTATTTTAATTGTTAAAAACACAATCATAATACCTAAAAACCTATACCCTAGCCTAGTGTTTTGATAAGACTTGACACTTCCATAGGGCATGACAACCTGCCACACTCCACCCCACCAACATGAGAATAAGTTCTCATTTTTTCCTATGATAACATCTTCTTATGCTTATATCCTTATCTCACTACAACATTTCTCATAAAATGAGTTTATGAAATCCTTTATTTGAAAAATCTAATATCACATTCATATTACTATAGTTGTAATATAATTAGTATTAGATTTATGGTTTAAGGTCTCTAATAACATTGTCAAGTGAACAATATTATTAGTATTAATGATTTGTTTTGGGTGTAATCAAGAGGAGTGTTTCTACATTATAAACTTGGAGTTCATCCCTCATATTTAAGCTCAATAACAAGAGTAGGAAGGAGTCCTATCTTGTGCCCAAATTCGTTCAAATCATTGTGAGAAAACATTTCTTTCTTCCTTTGTCTTTTGTTATGCATGCATAAGATCTAATTAGTTTAATGAGTAAACTAAGTTTAATATGTTATTAGAAATGTCTAATAATGGGTTTAAGAAACTTACACCTACTCACATAGTCCTACCTTTCACACCAATAAACCCCCCCCCCCCCCCCCCCCCCCCCCCCCCCCCCCCCCCCCCAAACCCTCATGAATCAAGCCAAAACGCAACTGCAACACAAGCAGGCGCGACTGCTTCTCTCCCATTAACCCTATTTTATACCCTTCAAATACCTCTATATAAAAAACTCATGCATCCTACATTCAACAATTAATTCCCCCATATAATTCACAAGAAAAAAAGACTAAAAAAACCCTAAAACCACGCTTAAACAACCGCAAAAAATAGAGAAGGGTCTTTATGTTTTCGCCCCTGTTTCGCCCACGCAACCTCCTTTTCAAGCCATTTTATGGACACCTATACTCCAACTATGACAAGAAACATAAACTTCACACTTCCTTCTTTCCATAATACTAAAGAACATTGAAAATTGTTCACGTTTGCCCTTTCAAAAGCCTCAGTGAAGACTGACGTAATGCAGTTTCAAAACTCGAAAAATCGTCAAAGAATAAGAACGGTGTCCCGATTCTCACATGTAGGTTGAGGGTGCAAAAATACCGTCTTTCGTCCGTCTCTTTTCTTCATTTCGTTTATATATTTGCTAATTGTCGTACTATCGTTTGGTACTTGTGTTTTATTTATTGCATCTAACCTTCTTTTCCGCATCTAACTGTTCAGTTAAAAATTCCGCAAACGTACGAGTCAGTTGTAGATGCTTACGAGTCGATTTCAGGGAAGTAAAGTTAAGTACTAGTCGATTTAGATTATACTCTAGCTACGGGGAATCAATAATTGAGAATTAACTAGACTAAAATTATAAGCAAATGACAAAGATTTTAATCAAATTTTAAAAGGCAAATTTTAATCAAATCTTTAGTAGGGAGTTTAAAACAAGAATTAAGAAAACTAAGGCAAATGGGTTCACTAATGAGGTTGGGGTTGAATATGGTAGAAAGTAAAGTCGGTCTTAGGATAGGTAATGGTAGGTCTCCACTTCTCAGTGAAAGACAGTTCCTTGCCTAGGTTCGGTCGAATTATCGCCCTACCTCCCCCAAGGCTCCTATGGGCACACACAATCAACAAACAAGCCAAGCTCTCACTTAGGCTAGCAACAAGATGAAAGAAACCATGAATTACTCATTCTACCATTTCTACAAACACATGGTGTGCACAAAATATAGGAATTACCAAAAGACTAGATTTTTACAATCAAAACCACATTCTAACCCCAAGAACCTACAAAAGATCCCCCATCTACCCTAGAAGGGTATTACTCACACATACTACTAAGACTAGGTACTAAAGATGAAGAATTTAACATGATAAAGACAAAGGAAAACATATTTAAGATGATAACTAGTAGAATGAGCAAGAAATGCAATTAAATAGCTAGTAGAAGTAATTAGGAGAAGAATTGTACCAAACTTTAATAAAAGTTGCAACCTTTGATGACTAAAATAGAAGGAAAGTCTTCTATAATATCAAATTACAACCCACATCTTCAACAATAGGCAATAGCTAAGGGAAAGACTAGATCTAAAGATAACTATGTAGGAAAATAGAGTAATTAGTGCTAATTATCGAAGGATTAAAGTAATGATTAGGAATATTGAAAGCTCAATCTAGGGTTCTTGTGTCTAGGGTTGTCTGTCCAAAATGAATTAAGAGAGGGGTATATATAGGTTGGTGGGATTAAGGGTTCAAAATAAGAAGGGAAGTTGGAATTGCGGACTGGGGGTGACAACACCAAAATGTGTTGTGTCTAGTAGTATTTATTAAGTTCGTTTATTATACTTTTTACTGGTCGTTAGCATCGTTTTATGCTAACCTTAGTCATTGTAATTATGTTGTTATTTAGTATTTTTAGTCAACTTTTAGAGTCAAACCCGGAAGTCAACAAAAGTCAAAGTCAAACCCGAGACCCGAGACCCAAACCCGACAATTGGAGTGGGCTACAAACAAATCATCAATGCAAGAAGACCAAGTCCAAAGGGTCAAGGAAAGTCAAGGCGGGACTAGAATCCAAAGGGTCAACGAAAGTCAAGGCGATAAAGGAAGAACAAAAACTGGCAGCATGAAACGCTGCCAGCGCCAGACGGCGCTGCCAGCGTCTGGCGCTGGCAGCGTTTCTTCATTCTCCGTCTTGTCATTTTGAGGCCCATTTCTCAAGCCCCTAGGTTTTCGGACCAAGGGTATAAAAGAGCCAAATTTTAGAGAGAGAAGCACACAACATTTGATACAACATTCCACTACACATTTCCTTAGAATTCTCTCTAGTTTTGTTCTTCATTTTGGTTTTGTATTTTGTATTTTGGTTGAACTTCATAATGGGTTGTAATATTTGGATTATGGGTAACTAATCTTCCATTGCTTAGTGTAATTGGAACAAGTTCTCTTCTTTTAGCATTGTAAGGCCTTTTAAACCTCTTCTTCTCTATTTAATTCAATTTTCTTATGTTTAAATTCCATTGTTGAATGAATTGTTGTTGAGACTAACCATCTTAGCAAGTGTTTGTTTAATTATTGCTTTGTCTAGATAAATTTGGTTAATTTGTCTTGATTGTGTTGAAGTAACCTTGAAAGATTGTAACTTTGGTTTAAAGTTGGAATCTTTTGAGTGGAATTTGGTTTATTGTGTAATTAGAACATGGTTTAGTGTTTTATTACATGATTCTAGCATGTTTCTTTGGTTTTGTGCTTAAAACTTGCATCTTTTATTGTGCTTATGTTTTAATAAGTATCGATTGGGTTGTAAAGGGTCATCCATGGATGGTTTAATTCATATTGGCTAATTTCTTAGAAACTTGTATTAAATAATTAGAGAAGAGAGGAAAAGAATAGTCTTTACTTTGTTAATTGTGGGGAACTTGGGAAAATTACACTAAGTTGTTTCTCTATATTTGAATATTTGAATCTTTAGTTTTTGTTGGTAATTTTAGACTTGCTAATCAATTCTCATGTCAAACTTTCTCCTTATATGTTATCTTACATGTTTTGCCATTGTAAATATCATAGTTTGTAATTAATTTAAGCTTTTGTCTTAATTTGTTATTAGAGTAATTAGTTAGTAATTAGTTTTGTTAATTGGCATTTTGCAAGAGTCTAGATTAGATTAATTTAGTCATTACCGCCTTCTCTTGGGTTCGACCCTATTCTTACCATTTTACTACCTTTATTTAAGATAGTTTGTGTTGGTCTAGGAGTTATAAATTAAGAGAGGGGTATATATAGGTTGGTGGGATTAAGGGTTCAAAATAAAAAGGGAAGTTGGAATTGCAGACTGGGGGCCTAGTCGGCCGGCCGGTGGCCTGGACCGGCTGAGGCTCTCTGACTCAAATTTGAGTTTTCGTCGAGTGAAAGAAGTCCCAGCCGGTCAGTCGGCTGCCGGTGGCCTACCCGGCTGGGACTCTCTTCTTTCTTTCTCCTTCTTCTTTATACTTGCTCCCCCAGCCGGTCTGACCGGCTGCCGGTGGCCTGGACCGGCTGGGAGCCCCTGCTTCTTTTCCAACTTTTTTAGTTTTGCTTGAGGTTGGCGGAGTGCCCAGCCGGCTGGCCGGTGGCCTGGACCGGCTGAGACACTATTTCCTCTTCCTTCCCTTCTTTTCTTCATTTCTTTTAACCTTTCTTCTTCTTCTTTTATTTCTTCTTTTCTTTATATGCTTAGTGACGGTTTCTTACTTCTCATCCCGTCTCATACTTCTTTTGGCATATTTCTTATAAAATGAGACGACGGAAATTCATGATATGAAAGTAAAGCGTGATAATAAACAAAATGCAATAAACCGACGCTAAAGCGCATTAAATAAGGTCGAAATAGAAGAGAATGAAGACGGGAATCGGTCTAAATATATTATATATCAACTATGTACCGGTTTTATGATTTAGTGACACTCGCGGTTTTACTTTTAAAGTTTTTAAAATCTCGTATTTTCCAATGCAATTTATATGTTTACTTTATTATATTATCGTGGGGCGTCACATTTTGTATCAGAGCTATAACGCTCTCGGCGCACATGCGTGCATCCCAACCTTAAATAACGTGAAAAATGAATAATGAAATGAGAGATGGGTAGACTTACAGACCTAAGTAAGGTTGCAGTCTTTAGTGTGCTTGATGTTTGTTAGTTTCTAACTTGTTTGTTGATTATGTTGAGTGATGGTATGCTTGATTGGATCTACCGTGTCAAGATTGACCATGTGATGGCCAGAGGAAGTACTCTTTGCCGAAGATTGGAGTTTGAGTAGCCTAATTGAAGTGTGTTTCCGTCTCATCGAAGAATTTTTGTGTTCATAATGTACCTTGCTCTCTGCTTTCTATCTAGATGCTTATGCACCTTCAAATTCCTCTTCTCCTTCGAAATTACTATTGTTACTTTCCTCCAAATTACCCTTTGTATCATGGCCTATTTCCTTATGATTTCTTGTGGATGTCTTCCCTTTGGTTTTGTTGAGTGTTGGCTTTGGTTGAATGAAGTTGAGATTTTGAGTAAAGTTGTGTGGATTTGAGTTTTACCTCATAGTTGCGAGTGATTGTATCATGGGAGAGTGTGGTGAGACGTGTTTGGTGATTCTAGTGCGCGCATAGAGACTTGTCATTGTATGTGTGAGTGATCATTTATGAGAATTAATGGTGTAAGTTTGAATAAGTTGTTCTAAGACCTTTAAGCTTGTTGGTGATCTAATCTTTTCGATTTAAGAGTTTGATAATATTAGTGTAGTCTTTTAAATTTTGCTTATGTTAAACTAGTTGGTGTAAACGAGAAAATTCGAGTAATGCCCTAATTGTAAAATGCGAGGAAAATAAAATGGAGAAAAAAGAATGAAAAGCAATACTGCAATGCCAACGTTCCATTTCCAACAGAACTTTTGCAACTACTATTTCATCCGTGCCGGCCTGACGGGCGTGCCAGGATGGGCCACGTCCGGGCTGGGCATGACTCTACCCCAACCCGTGCTGTCCACCGGGCCGGGCCACACATCTTCCAACACTAGCACGGCCCATCTTGATGACTGGGCTGGTCCACGGGCTGACCGGGCCGGGCTAATCCGCTACGTTGACCACCTCTACCCGGATCCACCTCTACTCCATGAGTCTTTGGGATCTATGCAAGTTCTATACAAAACACTCTGGTTCACTCACTCTTTATTTCCCTCCACTTCCCCATTTGTTTCCCGTTCTAACAAGTAACAATGTCTATTCCGTGAAATCCCCAAATCAAAACCATAATTAAATCCCCAAACCAAACCCTAATTAAACCCAATCACCTCCACCTTTCACACAATTAATTCACCAAGTATGCCGGCGTTCATCTCGGACGAGGAATTCGCCGCCGTCCTCGCCGCCGGTGACGTCCATACGGTGGTGGAAAAAGCCGACGCATTCATCCAATCCCTAAATTCCGATATCGAGGCGGAAAAAGCGAAAGCTGACGCCGCCTCGATTACTGCTGAGCAAACTTGCTCAATTTTGGAGCAGAAATTCATCTCCTTATCGTCGGAATTCTCTGCTGTCGAATCGCGTAATTTGCAGCTTAATTGTGATCTTCAACAACGATCATCTGAGCTTGCGCAAATGCAATCGGAAAAACACCAGCTTTATTTGAAATTTGTATGTTTGAGCTTTCATCTTTCAGTTGTTTTTGAAGTGTTTGATTTATTTGGCATGGTTTCGGAGATAAAAGACCGTTGTATGAGTTATTATTCGGAAATTTGTTCGCTTTTGCGCCAGTGCAATTGGAAAAGAACAAGCTTTATATATGGATTATATGTTTGAGTTGTATTTTTGAATTGTGTTTGATTTAATTGTCATGGTTTCGGATAAATTTCCTTCTGCGATCACTTGAAAGACCGTTGTATGAGTCATTATGCGGAAATTTGTTCGCTTTTGCGGAAGTGCAATCTGAAAAAGCACCAGCTTTATCCTAAATTTGTATGAGTCATTTTTCGGAAATTTGTTCGCTTTTGAGGAAGTGCAATCTGAAAAGCACCAGCTTTATCACTTGAAAGACCTTTGTATGAGTCATTTGTTGACCATTTCCATTTTAGGGCGTCTCATTCATTTGTTTACCATTCTATATTTAGAAGGTTTTCTAAGAGAAAATTGATCCCCAAATGGGACTATAGTCCACTTGTCATCCCCTTAGTACAACCACAAATGGTCCTAAGACAAATGCAAAGGTAAACAAATGTCCGGGACGGAGGGAGTACTTAAAAGGCGGTTGTATGAGTTATTATTCTGAAATTGATATGTTTGAGCTTTGACTTTGATTTTTGTTTGATTAATTGGCATGGTTTCAAACAAAGCACATGTGGTCACACTTAAAAGACGGTTGTATGAGTTATCGCTGTGAAATTTGTATTTTTGTGCTTCCACTTTCGATTTATTTTGTGCTGCATTGTGTTTGGTTAATTAGCATGGTTCGGAATTCAGTATGTTTGGGCTCACTCAAATGACGATAGTATGAGTCATTATTGTGAAAAAGATGCATCTAATCAAGGTAATTAATGATATTAATTCTATTGGTAAATGAGATATTTAGTTTGCCTATGTATGCTTTAAAATCGAATGGCATCTTTGAGTGTTCATATGCACTTTGTTTAGTCTCCTAACTACATTGAACCAATGTCAAAGTAGTCCATCCATTTAGATTGTATTCTGGCCGTTCGTTTTTCTTAAATTATGTAAGTTCTTTAATTGATGTAGTTGGTTTATGACATTAGTCAATACTCAATACTATTTGTTGAATTGATAATTGCTGAATTGCTTCTAGTATATGTTTGATGTTTAGCTTATCATCTTTATCATCATCAGAAACCCTATTATGGTATTACCTCTAAGAAGTTCCTACTCCGATTGAGAGTGGAACATGTTTCCAGTTGTTAGCCATATCGCTACCAGGGTGACCGTCTAGTATTTCATGTAAAAGAAGCGCATTGGGTGTTAGTTGTCATTATGATATGATCATTGCATTGTATATTTGTATCCCAAAGGTAGAAGAAAATGATTTTTTGCTTCTTGGTAAACAGTAAGAGCAATATTAATGAGCTGGTAGGTCAGTGACTAAGTTAAGGACTTGTGTGCTAGGTCCCTTTGGATGTGTAAAAAATACCCTTAAATCACAATGATTTCAACTCTCGTCCTTGCGCAGGAATGAGTTCCTCTGCTTTATCTGTGTACCATGAAATATTTTTCTTTTCTTTTGTTTGTTTACACATTTGTCATAATCTTTGTTAGGTTTTCATGTTTTGCTGAACTGTTCAGATTGAAAAAGATGGAGAGATCGAACGATTGAAGACGGAAGTTTCAGAGCTGCAGAAGTCAAAGAGACAGCTGTTGGAATTGTTAGGGGTTAAAGATGCAGAAATCAATGAGAAAAATTCCACAATTAAAAGTTATGTTGATAAAATCTCGGACTTAACAGACCGTGCTGCTAAAAGAGAAGCAAGAGTGAGTGAGGTTGAGGCAGAGCTGCTCCGCTGCCGAGCACATTGTGAAAAATCATTGCAGGAAAAAGAACTTTTCGAAAAACATAATGCTTGGCTCAATGCTGAACTGACCGCCAAAGTCGATAGTTTCCTGGAGCAGCGTAGGAAAAGTGCTGAATTTGAGGCAGACATGTCTGCAAAATTAGCCGATATTGAGAAGCAGTATAGTGAATGTTGCAGTTCTTTGAACTGGCATAAGGAGAAGGTTAGAGAGCTGGAGTTGAAGTTGGAATCTTTGCAGCGGGAGCTTTGTTCAGCCAAAGATGATGCTTCAGCTGTTGAACAGCGGTATTCAGCAGAAATCTCAACAGTTTCTAAACTTGTTGATCTATACAAAGAGAGTTCAGAAGAGTGGTCTCGGAAGGCTGGAGAACTTGAGGGGGTAATCAAAGCTTTAGAAACCCAATTAAGTCAAACTGAAAGTGATTACAAAGACAAGTGTGAGAAAGAAGCTGCTGCTAGAAGGAAAGCTGAAAAGGAAACTTTGAATTTGTCTGACAAAGTTTCAAAATTGGAGGCTGAACTTGAGTGTAGCAGGAGAGCTGGTGAGCTGGATATATTCCCGCTGAGTAATTTAACTACTGAAGCTTTGACAATCACTGCTAAGGCTAGTGATCATGCAGTTATTCCTCATGTCGCATCAGGTATCTGTTAGCCCATATTTCATTAGTTGGAATTTTGTTAGTTTTGATCCTTGAGTCCATATCCTCTTATCTTTTTTATGGTGGTTAGTTAACACATATCGGAATTACAAACCACTAGTGAGTAGTGACTCATTGTGTGTTTTGGATAAATCTAAAATCGACCTGAGATTTACCTCATTGAGGGCGCAAGACATAAGCTGTAGGTATCTTTGTTGTGCATATTAGACGCATAAATGTATTAACTATCTGAATTACTTTCCAGATTGTTTTTGGTCATCTTATAAAGGTGCTATGAATGAATTGATTTAGGAATAACATGAACACTAAATATTAAATTACTGCATTATAAAATTATTAACTAAGCAGATGAAGTGCAGTAGTGCACGTGGTACATACTTTACTGAGTTTACTCTATCATTAGATCTGTGATCTGTCTTCCAACCCAAACAGCTTTTTCAAAAATAAAGAAAGATGTTGGGTTGATGTGTGCAGAATAAAAGAAAAGTTCATTTATTTTCTCGTCTAGGAAACATGGGAGATTAAGATGTTGAACAGAAAACAAAAGTGGAGTTTAAGGTTTCGCAGAAAGAATTCAGTTATTTTACCGCCTTGGAGGTGGAATGAGATATTGAAACTTGGAAGAGGGATAAATGATCTTTATTTACACCCATCGGTTCTACTTTGCTTTTTGATGGCCTGACTGCCTGAGTGTGGCCTCTATACAAAACTTCACAAATGAGCTGAGTATTTAGGCTCAGGAGTGTTCATCATTTTTGCTTTCGAAAAATTTATTTGTCTACAACAGAAAGAGTATTATACGGTAAACTAATTATTGGATTTATACCAATGAACAAGAGAGTGCTATAGAAAGAAGGATATTGAACTATAGTGAGTTCAGAGTTTCACCTTAAGGGCTTAGATAATAGTCAAATACAGTAATTAATTATAGTGGAATCTCAATCTTTCACTTCCTAGACTTTCTGTCCAATGGATTCTTCCTTTTATCTGGGCTGACTCTAATCTTGATTTTGACTCTATTATGATAGCCCCTCTGTCGCAATAGAAATCGAGGCAGCCCTTGTTAGACGAGACATCCTTGGCTCAATTGACAATCACTTGCATGGGAAATGCAAGTGAACCCAAAGTTTTCTGTCTATTCTAGCTTTACATTTCTCATCTTTCTAGGCACCGGTTTTGTTCTTCTGTTCATCTATTGGTTCCGAAGTAGTCAAGCACTCTTATATTTGCTTTGTTGGGCCCATTCCCCTGCTTATGTCGAATAGTATGTAATCATTTCAACATCTCTTAAACAGAAGAAAGGGGCTGATGTTATTAAAAGAATCGCAAGGCTCTATAGAACTGTGTGGAATTTAAAAAATCATACATATTCATTATTTTCGTGCAAGTTTGTATGCACTTGGCATCGAGGAATGTTGTCCGCACTAGCATTCACATTTAGCTCGGTTATGATTTTCAGCTTTGTCTGTTCTTCGTAGTCACAGCAAGGTGCCATTAGGTTTAGCACTTACCCTTTGTTTAGATGAAGGGATTTGGACGGAAATGGAGGGGGTTGTTTCCCTTGTTTGGTTAGCAAAACTGAATTGAAGGGAATTGGAGAGAAGGTAAAACGAACCTCTCCATTGGCCTCCTACAAACCAAAATAGCAAAATAGGAAAGCTTTGGAAGGAAAACTCCAAGACTACTTTATCTCCCATCCTCTCCAACAACTCCGTCTATCTCCTTTTCCTGAATTCCCTGCCTTTCATCTTCCTCCCCTCCCTTCCCTTCCTCTTCTGTCCTCTCTCTAAACACTTCCTTAAAGATCTTCTATATGAAACTGTACTTCTGCTACCCAATTCTGTAGTTTTTGCTGAATAATTGTTGCATTATTGCCATTTCCATGCTGACCCAATTTTATTCTCCTTGGCAGGTGTTTCTGGTACAACACTTGCCGCTTCCCTGCTTCGAGAGGGTTGGAGTCTAGCTAAAATGTATGCCAATTACCAGGAGGCTGCCGATGCATTGCGACACGAGCAGATGGGCAGAAAGCAAATTGAAGCAACTTTGGAGCGAATCCTTTTTGAAATTGAGGAAAAAGCTTCCGTCATTCTTGATGAAAGAGCGGAGCATGAACGCATGGCTGAGGCCTATGCTTTGATGAATCAGAAGTTGCAACAGTCACTTTCTGAGAAGGGTACTTTAGAGAAGGTCATTCAAGACTTAAAGGCTGAGGTGAAGAAGTGTGAACGTGAGCATGGTTATGCACAGAAGGAGATTATAGATCTTCAAAATCAGGTTACCATCCTTCTGAAGGAATGCCGCGATGTTCAATTGCGTTGTGGATCTGTGAACCAGCAGTACATGGATGATGACATTACTATCCCTTTGGCTGAGGTGAATGATGAATCTGATATTCAGAAGGTTATTTCTGAGCATTTGCTTTCTGTGAAGGATATAAAGGGATTGGTTGAGCAAAATGCTAAGCTTCGAAACCTGGTTCGAAGCCTTTCGGATGAGGTTCAAATCCGAGAAACGCAGGTAAGGGAACAATTTGGAGAGGAGCTGCAACGGCAAAAGGAGGAAGCTGCTTGCAGAGTCGCAGCTGTGCTTGAGAGAGCAGAGGAGCAAGGGAAGATGATTGAATCTCTTCATTCCTCGGTGTCAATGTTTAAGAGATTATTTGAGGAGGAACATCGACTACGCTCTTCTGGATCTCAGACAGCTAATGCACCCCCTGCAAATGAGGGGAAGGACTTCATGCTACTTCTAGAACGTTCCCAGGAAACTGCAAAACGGGTCCAAGAACAGGCTAGTGAGCGTGTGAGATCTCTAGAAGATGAGCTGGCTAGCCTGAAGACTGAGATAATATCAATGCGGTCTGAAAGAGATAAGCTGGCACTGGAAGCAAACTTCGCCCAGGAAAAACTGGAGAGATTTGTGAAGGAATTTAATCATCAAAGAGAAGAATCCAATGGGATTTTAGTGCGGAACATCGAGTTCTCTCAGATCATTGTTAACTATCAAAAAAAGCTGCGTGAAAGTTCCGAATCTGTTCATTCAGCTGAGGAGCTTACACGAAAACTAACTATGGAGCTCTCAGTTTTAAGGCGTGAAAAAGAGTTGCTTTTAAATTCTGAGAAAAGAGCACAGGATGAAGTGATGGATTTGTCTCAGAGAGTATATCGACTTCAAGCTTCTTTAGATACCTTACTAAGCACTGAACAAGTTCGAGAGGAAGCCAGAGCTGAAGAAAGAAGGAAGTCGGAAAAATACATCAATCAAATTGAGCGGCAATTGGCCGAGGCTCAGAATGAGCTTCAGGAGGAACGCAACAATGTTCGCACTCTTTCACTCAACCATGAGGTCACTGTAAAAGATGCAATGAGGCAAGTTGAGGATATGGGTAAAAGATTAGAAGCTGCATTGCAGGCTGTTATATCTGCTGATGGGAGGGCCTCTGCAACCGAGGCAAAATATTCTGATCTTGAAAGAAACTTGAAATTGGCTGAAGCTAATAAAATGGATGGGCAAGATAGGCTACTTAATTTATCAGCCTCAGCTAGTGAGGGTACTGGCGACTTAACTATGGCAAACCAAGAGATTGAGCGGCTGAAATCAGAAGCTCTAGCCAGTAAGGACCACATGGAACAGTACAAGAGCATTGCACAAGTTAATGAAGCTGCATTGAAACAGATGGAATCTGCTCATGAGGGCTTTAAACTTGAGGCTGAGCAATTAAAAATGTCCCTTGAATCAGAAATCAATTCTCTCAGAGAACGAGTTCTTGAGCTTGACAATGAATCGAGTTTGAAATGGAAAGAAGCGGCTTCTGCCGCCTCTCAGAAAGATGAAGCTCTTGCATCGGCTATGGCAGAAATTACCGCTCTGAAGGAAGAAGCCTCTAACAAAGTTGCTCAGTTCATGGCAATGGAAGTCCAGGTTTCTGTGCTGAAAGAAGACCTGGAGAGGGCGCATCAACGAGCACATGCCGTTCAAGCCAATTATGAGAGGCAGGTTATCTTACAGGCTGAAACTATTCAGGAGTTGACGAAAACATCACAAGCTTTAGCTTTAGTTCAGGAGGAAGCATCTGAACTGCGAAGAACAGCTGAAGCCTACAAATCTGAAAATATTGAACTCAAGGCTAAGTGGATCGTCGAGAAGTCGGAGTTAGAGAAATCAAAGAATGAAGCTGAGAAGAAATATGATGAAGTCAATGACCAAAATAACGTTTTGCACAGTCAGCTTGAAGCCTTGCACTTAAAACTAACTGAGAAGGAACACTGTGCGTCAGGTATTGCTTCTGCAAGTACCAATAATGACTCTCAGAGTGAAGCTGGCTTGCATAGTGTGGTGAAGTATCTCCGGCGCTCAAGGGAGATAGCGGAAACTGAGATCTCCTTGTTAAAGCAGGTTTGACTGTTGCTTGTAGATTTGTACTACTCCCTCCATTCTGTTTGATTCACTACGGTTTTCTTTTCTCCGTCCTTTCAAACCAATTCATTATTATTATTTTTTTTTTTTTTGCATAAATTCATGTTGAGAAGGCCACACCACTGTTTTAAGAGCAACTTACCATTTTTACCGTTCTTATTGTTTGCAATCTTAAAATTTTTGCCAAATGCAAATGTAATGGTTCCAACTTACTGGGAGGAGTGCTGGGGGTTTTCCGCCCTAGGTTCCTGCTCCAGTCTTTATATTCTGTTCTTGAGGATATGATTGTTTCTTGTTTAAAACAGGAGAAACTACGGTTGCAATCTCATCTGGAGAGAGCTTTAAAGGCAGCTGAAACCTCACTTAGTGCAGAACGTGTGAATTCAAGAAGCTTGTTCACGGAAGATGAATTCAAAGCTTTGAAACTTCAGGTGAGTGAAATTAATTTGTTGCGGGAGAGCAATATGCAACTCAGAGAGGAAAATAGGCATAACTTTGAGGAGTGCCAGAAACTGCGTGAAGCTGCTCAAATTGCAAAAGTTGAGTTTGAGAGGTTGCAGAACATTCTCAAAGAGAGAGAGCATGAGATCGATTGCCTCAGAAAAGAAATAGAACTGTACAAGAAAGAGAAGGAGCTTTTAGAAAGGCGAATATCTGATATGCTTGAGGCTTCCAAAAAAGTAAATTTGGAAGACTATAATCTCTTGAAAAGTGAAGTTGAAGAGCTAAAAGCCAGTGTGAGGGAAAAAGAAGCCCTAATAAAAGATACTTCCAAACTAATGTCTCAAAAGCAAGAACTGATGGCAAAACTTGAAGAAGATTTAGGGAGAACCAGATTAGAGTTATCTGAAAGAGATGGTCATGTTGCACAGGTTGAGGCCTTAAAATTGGATGTTGATAAGCAAAAGAAGATTAATATTGCTCTTAAGCGGAGGACAGAGGTTTTTTCGAGAGAGAAAGAAACATTGTCTAAACAGAAGGAAGCCCTGTTGATAGAAAAAGACACCCTTGCAAATGAGAAGGAAGTTTCTCGAAAGGAGAAGGATGCTCTATTGAAGGAGAAGGAATTTTTGGTGAAGGAGAAGGATGCTCTATTGAAAGAGAAGGAAGTACTCTTAAATAAAAATGAGGCTTTGAGCAAAGAGAAGCAGGCAATCTTAAAACAGTTGGAGGACCTCCGCGGGGAGAAAAAGGCTACGTTAGATACCTCAGTTGACTTGGCAACAAAAGAAAAGGAGAAGGAAAAAGATACCAGGATAAAGTTATTGGAGTTTACTGTGAGCAAGCAAAGAAAAGAAAAGGAGAAGCGTCAGAGCATCGAAAAATTGATATTGGCCAAAGTAGAGAGTGTTGATATGGAGAGAAAGAAATTTAACAGTGAACTTGAAAGGCAAAAGGAGGCTGTGAGGAAGATTTCATATGAGCTTGAGAAGCTTAAACATGCAAGGGACAGCCTTCCTGAGGGAACATCAGTGGTTCACCTTCTTTCTGAAAATAGCTTGGATGATCTGGCCTCAGCATATGTATTGGCTATCGAAAACTTTGAAAGAGAAGCCCACTTAGTTCTGAGTGAAGTTGCTAACCAGGGGTCTGTTGGTAATTCTTCTGCGATGGATGCAACTCCAGTGGTGGATAGTACTGTTCAGGTATCAATAGTTGAATCCCCAGTGATTCAACCATTTACTGCTCCTTCTAGTTGCCCACCTGCAAAAGCTATTGAAGAAAGTGAGACAAAAGTATCTATGCTAAAGGCCAGGAAGTTGGTTCGACCTCGACTTCTCAAATCAGGAGAGCCACGCCGTAATGTTGAAATGTCAGGCTTGGAAGGGTCTAAGAGTGCTGAAAATCCCAGTTCAATGCAGGAGATGGCAATACAGTCAACTGATCCCGTGTCCTCAGAACCTCCTTCTCGAAAGCGCTCTGTGTCTCAATCTAACATGCAAGAGGAACAACTTCAAGCTGGAGATCCTAGTACTGATTTCCATGAAACTAAAAGGTCAAAGGGCCTAGATTCATTGCAAGATGAGGTTCATGCACAGACTGCTGCTCCAGAAACTATTGAAAACATACTTACAATTGGACAATTACTTGATGCTGTCAGCAATGTACCTCAAGGTTTGGCTAATAACGCTTCTGATTTACGGGAGGATGTTGAAACAGTCGAAGGATTAGGAAATGAAGGTGGAGAATCCGAATACCCAAATGATACAAAGACATTAAATATAGAGAAAGATAACATAGCTGCTAATGAATATGCTGACAAAGAAGGTGCGGTGGAACAGACGGTCAATGAAGCATCTGATGTACAAGCTAATCAAGATGACCAGCATCCTATGATGGATGACACAACTATTATTGAAAGTCAAGATGCAATGGATGCTCACCCTGTACAGTATACTACGGCAAGCATGCCTTCTCCTTCCCAAGTTCATGATATCCGTGAGATGATTTCTCCTGAGATTTCAAATGCCAATGAGCACATCGAAGAAGGTGAACTAGCTGAAGATGTTGCTGATGTTCAGGATAAATCCATTAATGGCGAGGAACGAACTGCTGGGGATGTTAACCATACTAGCGAAGCCGTTTCTGGTGTTGCTGAAGGAACAATGTCAACTATAGAATCTGCTATTTCCAGAGAAAATAGGTCTAATGTCGAAAGTGGTCAGGACTTGGAACAACCATCACCGGTTTTGAGGACTATAAATATATCTGATAGAGCTAGGGCACAGGCAGCAGCCAGGCTTGCACGGAACTCCCCTGCTCATGCTTCTGCTCCAACTCCTCCTGTGCCGGCCGTAAGACGAGGTCGGGGAGGAGCAACGGCACGTAACAGAGGTCGACGAGGTGGACGGCAAGGCTAAACCTCAGGGTTAGTTTGTTTCTTTTATGTTTTGTTGTTTCAACTCTTTTAAGTACCAAGTAGATTGTCATACTTAAATAACTGTAGATGGGTCTTATGCTTATAAAAAAGAATGGTTTTAAGTGAATTGGAGAAACTGAAGCACAAGCAAACCACCTTTTCTAGTGATAGTTTGATGCCTTGCTGAACTGAATCATCAGTTTAATTTTTGGTGAATGATATTAGATTACAATTAATGGAGAAACAGAAGATTTATTTATTTTTCTTTCTGTTCTTGTGAGAGAGGGTACACCTGTAGAGTCCCCATTTTCGTATAATAACTCTGGCGAGACTGTCATGTTTTTTTTTTCACAGAAATGTGAAAGGTATGTAAGTTTCCGATAGAGGCAGAAAGCCAGAACTCACTATTGTTTGGCGATATGATGGAATAAACCATAAGACTCGCTAAAGTGTTTGGGTATCTTTTGCTGTGTAACATCAAGTCGACATGTTTCTTAAATCAGATTTCTTGTGGGTGATTCGGTGACAAAAAAAAAATAGCTTGTCTATTTTTGTAAACACAATGGCTAAACAACGGACCCTTCCATAGGTGAAGCTTTTAAGGCACCAAGTAAAGTCATTCCTTAGCTGATATAAACCTATGGGAAATAGGTTGTGGAATTGGTTGTAGCTCATTGTCAATGTAATTTCCATCTCAAAGTTTTTGAAAAAAATCTCTCAACAACACATGGTAATTGGTAAGGCTACCTACTGCTCACCATCCCTACCCTACCACAAGAAAGAGAAAGAGTCATTGACTTGGGTAATGTTGTTGATTGTTGTAGTGTGATCTTGGTCAGTAGTAGTACATCATAAATGTGGCTAATAGTGCTTCCAGATACAGTTGTGGTAATCATCAAAACATCTCCAAAACAACCGCAATGCAGTGTTTGGACCCAAATTCCTTGGTGTTATAATATATAAGTGCTTAAATATTGTTATACTGGGATTTGAGTCCGTGGGATAGCTAGGTCAATAGTCTGTTCTTGAGCGAAATCAAATTTTTAGTGTAATGATGTTTGTTACAGTTGATAGGGTGGCTCTTGTATCATGAATCATGATACACTAATCTTCGATGTAGAAATATAGAACTTTGATATTGAATCCAGCTTCTCATTAGCTACTTGTGGTTGGAAAGAGGATTGCACTTAAGGACCGTTTGGAACTTCATTCCGTATTCTTTTTGCTTGCAATCGTGTTGCCCTTTCAAGTTTCCCCTTATCTCAGTGGTGATAGTAAGACGCCAATATAGATGAGTGCTATGTAGGAATAGAATGTTATACATCATACTGTACTCTGTAGGTTACTAATGTTTGTTACGGCCACCCATATAGACTTCTGGTGTGTTGAAAGTAGAAGCGGAATAAAAACTTTATAATTACCCCAAGAACAAGCTCTATACCCGCAATGTTTTATGGTTATACATTTTGGAATTGAGGTAAAACAAGGTAACAGTCTTCTTCGTATTTGTTTACAGTTATTTTCCTCAAAAGAGGGTCTGTCCGTCTTGGAAGGGACCAAAGACACATGGAGTATCGTGAAGGTTTTATTTAAGAATGTGGCAAGGTAATGAGCTCTTGTCTGCAACTTTAATTTTGCTTTTATATGGCCAAATTTCTCTTGCATTGTCTTACTATTATTCTCTGTACATTTACTTAAAACTGCAGGTGAAGTTTTGTTGGTGGTGTTTGACGGTTGCACAATTGCTTCAAGGATTTTGTGGTATTTTTGAATCGCCTCTATAATTCTCTCTCAGAGGAATTGTAATCCCCGCTCTCTGCTTGATGCAGTTTAGGCATTACACCTTGATAAGTCTTTCTATCGGAAAACGTTAATTGGTCTGAGGCTTCGTTCTGGATGACACTAATAGTTCCTATAAGAGGAGGTATTAATGGTACAAATAGATGGAATTATGTCGATTTTGGTAGCCTTTCTCCATTATTAGTCCTTCTCGATGAGTTTTTTTCTTTTTCTTTTTTGCATTTTCGTGTTGCGAGCGATGGCAGAAAAATTAGGACATCATCGGGAAATTTTACGTGCATCTAGGGTCCCAACTAACGATTCTTCGAATATATAATTGATGGATGTAAGAGGGGAGTTCACAGAGTGACGTTTGGTGCCAAAGATAAATGTTTGGAACTTTGGATGACATTGGCGTCGTATACTACATGTGATGTTCCATTTTATTGTATGCATTTTTCATTTTGAGGGTGTTTCAAAAACGTATATATAATATAATAATCAAATGGAAAGAGAACGTTGATAAAAATTGCATTATAAAATTCTGTTAGGTAACTAGGGATGATGATAGATTAGGTTGGATTGAATTTTGCGAGATTTAAACTCGATCCACTTGTTGGATCACCTCTCCAATGTATAAATAAGATTCATATCCAAAACTTAAAAACCAAATTTAATCTATTACTTCCATCTTTCAAAGTTCTTTATATTCCATTCTATAAACGGTCAAAGTTTTGAAAGTTTGACCTCTAAAAAGCAAGTCGGTAGTTTGGATTGGATTGGGAGGGAGTATTTCTTATGAGATGTTAATTAATCGTATGTTTTGATATCTTATAGGGGTATTACATATGCTTTTGAAATATGGTATGCCCAAGATGAACCAGATGGCCCAATTCTTCCCCGAAACAGGACTTGCACGTAATGCTAACGGTGAAAGGATAGCGTCTTTGGCGCCATTCGTTATACCAAGAAAACCAGTAGATGAGGCACAAAAACATTTAGCTCGTATATCTGTGTCTTTAAAACACAAGTTACTGTGGCGATGAACCTTCTTCGGCACCTACTATTAACCTTCTTGGGCATTTTATGATCTTGGTTCCCAAGAGCACAAGCAACAACTGCAAGTCATTTTTCTAATAACACAAAGGACATGATATTATCACTATCTCCGTACACCATTTCCATGGAAATTGTGCATCTAATACTGTAATCTAAATACTCCCTCGTTCCCATTCAAATTTTTACATATGCTTTATACACAAAGATCAAGGTAGAAAGAGAGGACACTTGTTTTTAATATTATTAAAAGATAAAGTAGAGACTAAAACATTTCCAATAAAGGATAGTGTAAACTATTGATTAAAACACCCAAAAAAAGTGAAAATTATTGACCGAGACGGAGTGATTGGTTTTTTATATTTTTGAAGAAGTCTTGTCGTTTTTGGCAAGATATTATTGCGCTTAAGCCGCTTATCTTTCAACAATCCGGATTTTCTTCTCCAACTATAACATCGTTTTCTTGGTACACCGAGTTTCCTTCAAATCGCAAATACTATTGTAAGACGGTCGTACCATGCGACTGTAAGAACGTGACCATTTTTTGGTTAATAGTTACTACTTTTTGGCTAATATTGACCACTTTTTATAACAAAAAAATGAGCGTTTTTATTTTCAAAGTGGTAAGCAACTATTTACCAAAAAAATAATCACTACTTACTGCCAAAATACACGGAGTAAGACCGTTGTACACGAGACTTACTTACCGCCTTGCCTTCAAATAGCTGCTGGTGAAGAGAAAATGTATGCCAATTTTTTATGTTGAAACTGAAAATAATTATTTTATTTTTTTAAAAAAAGTGGTGGTTCTTGGAGATCAGGCCACAAGGCAATAATGGGCCAAGGCTGCACCAGCCTGTAATCCTTCCACTGTCGAGAGTGGGAGGTGTCCGCTGCTCTGTGAAACCAGCCTCACGCATTGCCCTCCACTCTAGGAACCGTTTGATCCAGGCTTACGCCAGAACCACGCAGCTCAACTCTCGAGTTGGAATGGGCAGGCCAGTTGGACGCATTCCATTGGGCCCTACCAAATGGTCATGAACCCAGTTCCACCGCAATAGAGCCCTCAGTTGAGTCACAAGCTGGCGTTAATCAGCTCGGCAGAATGTAATGCTTGAGTGATGTTTATTAACATCACAAGGGTGTGTAGTTTTGTCGATGTGGGAAATGCATTACTTTTGGCATATGGGAACAAGGCTTGCAAACTACATTAGTTTTACTTTATTAGTTTATTCATGAATAGATGGGAGGATCATATGTGAATTTATATAAATATTTAATCTTAATATGCTTTTTATATTTGGATTTTGAGTATACCCGTCACTCCGTCAGTCCCTCACTATCATATCTAATATACGCATTTCGGAGGTTAAACTTTCTGGAGGTTGAACTTTCAAAACCTTGACTGTTTATATGTTAAAATGTATAAAACGTTAGAATAAAAGTAACATATTTAATTAGTTTTGTTATGAAAATATCTTTCATAAAATTATATTTTTTGTAAGAAAATTATATACGGAATATATATTAAGAAAGAAAAACGCGGTCAAAGTGATACCTCGAACAACACCCAAAAGCAAATGAGTACACTAAAAGGGATAGGAAGGAGTATATTATATCTCATGCCATCAAGATTAGAAAATTTTCAAATTAGAAAGTAGTTCAAGATTCACGTTATTAAAGTGGAATTAGTGAAAACGCATGGTCTTAAAATGACACGAGTTCAAACCTTGTCGTTATAATGTATAAACCTTGTATAAAAATCCTAGAATGACTCGAATTCGACCAGTTTTTTATATGCATAGAGTCAATAATTGCCCTGACTTATTAGTAACTTACCTGATCATGACGATCCTGAATTCAAATACTCCCTCCTAGTCGGTCATTTCTTCTCTCTTTCCTTATTGGGTAAGTCGGGTTTTCTTCCCTCTTTCCCTTTTTGGATGTGGGGTTGTGTGTTTTGTCTGGTCTAAATTCATTTGTATGTGGGGTAGTGTGTTTTGTGTGGTCCAAATTCATTTCCTTAATTTTTGTGTAAAAGGGAAAGGGGAAGAAATGAGTGACTAGGAGGGAGTATATTATTACTTCTTCCGTCCTATCCATTTATTTACTTTTTTTTTATTATTATTCTTAAAATTTCAATTAGGTGAGAAATCAGATTAAAATTTGTAGGCACTATTTGATTAGCAACCCTTGGAGATGTAAAAGAATGTTGATAACAAAAAAACTAAAGGCTATTGCTTGGCTTTATAAAACATTGACTAATTAGTGTACGTTATTATAGGACTTAGATGGTTAATAATATCATTAATCAATGTCTATTGTGAGTAAAGTACAACTCTACCAAGTGTTCTTCCCAATTTTTCTCACTCTCTTTTTAGTTATGTTCTATAATAAGTGAACCCCATATAAATTCAAACACCATGTCCATGACTCATAAAACAATGAAGCTTCAACAAAAAAGTTAAATTATTTCCCACTAATATATCTATCAAAGAAGTAATTATTTTGTTGAAACAATTCAATACAACTAACTTTTTCAATATTTTGTTAGTTTTCATAATTGTTCAAAATCCCATTTTTTAAGTTTATTGGTATAATTTAATTTACGATTACTAGCGAATAAAATATCATCATACAAATTTATAAGCTTATATACGGTGGAATAAGAGTGACTGTGTGATAAAAATGAGCTCATCTTATTGCATGAAATGAATAATATTTAGTTAAAAAAGTTGTTAAGAAATATTAGGTTAAAGTTTTGTTAAGAAAATGGCTGGAGGAGGATTTACAAGTAATGTTCCAGCAGGAAGGGCAGCCATGTATAACTATAAGATCACACCTTACTTCATCTTTGCTTGCATTGTCGCGGCGAGTGGTGGTTCTCTCTTTGGTTATGATCTTGGTGTCTCTGGTATGTCTTTCTTCTTTTCCACCATTTCTATATATGTCGTTCTTAGCGGACCCTATTGTGTTAGCTAAGACACGGGTCGTGGCGCGACTAAGGGGCTAGGACTCTAGGAAGGGAGTTTGCCTCCGCTTGACATATACTCGTATAAAATCAGCAAACAAATTAGGCCATATCGGTACTTGATTGTGTCACCTAGTCATTACTCTCAATCCAAATCGGACCGATTAAATAAAAAACGTATCCCACATGACACGTCTCAATCTTAACCGACAATAACTCGACCTAACTTGTCTAACACATTCCATTTATTGTTGTTAGCACATTTGCAATGTTTCCTATATAACCTAAAATAAGCCAAAAAAAAAACTCTATAAAATCGGATAGATGTTGGTGAAAGTTATCGTCTATTTGTTCGCACTAGGGTGCACTTCAATACTTGAGATACTTTTTTTGGTAATAGATAAGGCGCAAGGTCAGTACAATAAATGAGGAATGACAGTGGCGTGGGGACATATAAGGTAGTGGGGTCTTGAGACCCTACAAATTTCAACAATTCGCGTTATTTATCATTAAAATTAGTTTGATTTGAAAATTTGATGTTAAGATCTCCTAATAAAAGAAATGTACAATATTACATTAGAATTGACCCCACCCTTGAAAGATTTTGGAGACGCCACTAGAGGGGGATCCAAACACGGGGCTTATTGTCACGAACCACGATACCTCCTTCTTAACGACGAGGCTAAGACCTTTTCGATTATAATATGTTTGTTACAGATTCTTCTTTAAGACGGGTCAAGCCCCTCTCACAAAGAGTAGCGGAGTTTTTTATCTTGTGAGGTTGTGAGATACTGGGGGCTGCCAGAGTTTGAGCTCGTGATCTTTGGTTACCGTGGCTCTGAATCTCAGATATCATGATAGATGAACCATCCCAACCAAAATCTGAAGGTGATGGTTGAGGACCATATATTATAGTAATATTCTATTAGTAAGTGGAGGGACAAGTGGGGGCTCCAATGACCATTGATGTAATAGTCCATGTTTGATACTGAGGATTTCCATGTGTCTCATGAAAGGCCATATAACATATATATATGTTTCAGGAGGAGTAACATCCATGGACGATTTCTTGAAAGAATTCTTCCCAAAGGTATTCGAAAGAAAGCATGCACACTTGCTAGAGACAGATTACTGCAAATACGACGATCAATTACTAACCCTTTTCACATCATCCTTATACTACGCGGCTCTAGTATCGACATTTGGAGCATCTGTTGTGACTCGAACCAAGGGAAGACGAGCAAGTATCTTAGTTGGTGGTGCAAGTTTTTTTGTAGGAGGTCTTATCAATGCTTTTGCCAAAAATGTGGCCATGCTTATTATTGGAAGGGTTTTCCTTGGTTTCGGTATTGGTTTTGGCAATCAAGTAAGCCCCCTAATTAACCCGCGACTGATGTATTTGAACCGAGTCATTCGAATAGGATTAGCTTTGCAGTCTAGATACTGTCATGGACTAATTAATTTCTTGCAATGTTACAGGCAGTTCCTTTATACCTTTCCGAAATGGCTCCAGCACCAATCCGAGGAGCAGTAAACCAACTCTTCCAACTAACAACATGCCTAGGAATACTAGTAGCGAACTTCATCAACTACGGAACAGAGAAGCTCCATCCATACGGATGGAGAATCTCAGTTGGATTAGCTTGCCTTCCAGCAAGTCTAATGTTTGTTGGGGGTCTCTTTTTACCCGAGACCCCCAACAGCCTTGTAGAGCAAGGCAGGGTCGAAGAAGGGAGGAAAGTGCTTGAAAAAGTCCGAGGCACATCAAATGTTGAAGCCGAGTTTGCTGATTTAGTCGATGCCAGTGAGGCTGCAAGGGCTATTAAACACCCTTTCCGAAACCTTCTTGAGAAGAAAAACCGTCCTCAGTTGATAATTGGGGCTTTGGCGCTTCCGGCTTTTCAACAATTGACAGGAATGAACTCCATTTTGTTCTATGCACCTGTGTTCTTTCAGAGTTTGGGGTTTACTACCAATGCTTCATTGTATTCATCAACTATTACTAACGGAGCTCTTGTTATCGCCGCCTTGATCTCGATGTCTTTGGTTGATAAATTCGGCAGAAGGGCTTTTTATATTGAAGCTGGGATTGAAATGTTGGTGGAAATGGTAAAATCGGAAATTAAACTCTCGTTACTTCTTGCATTGTGAAGTTGTAGTATTTAGAAACATTAGAGTGTATAGTGTATACCCTCTAGTAGACCTGACAAGACTGACCCGATTGGATATTCTAGCAATCGGAACTGAAAAAGAGAACCCCGTTTCAAATTAACTAAACTTGCTTCTACTTTTCAGGTAGCTGTTGGAGTTACTCTAGGAGTATACTTTGGAAATGGGTCTGGACAAATACCTGCAGGAGTAAGTTACTTCGTGGTGCTAATGATCTGCTTGTTTGTGTTGGCCTATGGAAGGTCATGGGGCCCACTAGGTTGGCTAGTACCCAGTGAGCTCTTCCCGCTCGAAACAAGATCAGCCGGTCAAAGTATTGTCGTATGTGTCAACATGATCTTCACCGCCTTGGTGGCCCAATGCTTCTTGGTCGCACTCTGTCACCTCAAATACGGAATTTTCTTGCTCTTTGCGGGGCTGATACTCATTATGACGAGCTTTGTCTACTTCTTTCTACCGGAAACCAAACAGGTTCCGATAGAAGAAGTGATTTTCTTGTGGAGAAAACACTGGTATTGGAGAAACTATGTTAGTGATGAGGATGTGATGGCGCACACTGGCGGCGGTAAATCTGACAAGTTAGAAGCTTAAGTCTATGTTTGTCAAAATTGAAAAGAATGTGATCATGGATTTTGTTAAACATTTCATAAGCATGCTTAATTCTTCACGAATACAACAAATTAGTTCGATGATCAAATTCGGAGCCCTTTGCAATAATCAATGTCTTCTCTCGAGCCGATAGTGTCACAAAGACTCCCGCCTATGTCAGGACCAATAGTGCTGTGAGGTTCCTGTGGCGGAAGTTGCATCACAGGAAGTACTTGTAAATATTGGTATTGCATTACTGTTGATGCACATGTGCAGGACTGCAAGGTATTCCGACTTCAAGAGTTCAAGCTGATGTATAAGACACCTGTTGTGCGCGGAAGCGTCTTGGAGTAAATGCAATAAATAAAAGACACAAGATTTACGTGGTTCACTATCAATGCGATAGCTACGTCCACAAGGGCGAGGGAAAATATTTCACTATGTCGGAAGAATTACATATTACAAAAGATGAGCACAGAGTTTTTCTAGATCTGCCTCTTAAAACTCTTAATGTGTTTGCCTCACAAATCTCTCCTTAAAGAATAGTTAGGCTAAGGTAGTGTTTATATAGTAAGCTACCTTAACTAAGACTAATCGTAAGGAAATAAATAATAATAAACAAACTAAGTTTCCTAAACAAACTTAGGAAACTATTTAAACATAATAATAAACTAATCAAGAAACCAAAAGCACGTACGTAGTAACTACGCACGAAATCCGATTAACCATAGGAAACAAACACTGATATCATTAATGACACGCACTAACATGAGCTTATTTCTTCCATCACGTATTTCCTTGTTTTTATTTTGTTTCTTTCTTTGTTTATTTCTCATCGTAACCAAACTCCGACATTTTCCGTAAGCAACATACGAGTCACATACTAACAATTTTCCACCTTGACTCGGACAGTTGCATTTAGCAAACGACTTCCAAACCACTCAACCACTATACAAGTCACTCTCAAGTAGACAAGTATCTGCCATGTTCCAGTAAATGAGCGCTCACACTAGAACACCACATACTCCATCTTGAGTCTATAACCATCCAATATACCCTGGACTGGGTCTGCCGTCCAATAAGCCCTAGACTAGGCTTGCGTCCATTAGCCCTGGACCGGGCCGCTCAAGGCTCCACCTCGAGCTCAGCACCCCGAAGGGTTTAGACATAACTGCCTATATTCAACAAGTCCAAGCAATGTTTGAACTTGCTGAATGGAACCGGCTTAGTGAAGTAATCTGCAGGATTGTCAGTTGTTCCCACTTTCTTCACCTTGATTCATTTCTGACATCTATGTGTTTGGTTCTATCATGATGCACTTGATCCTTTGCCAAACAAATAGCACTTAAGCTATCACAATATAACGAAGCGATCTCTTGATGTAGACCAAGCTTACTTACAAGCCCCTTTAACCATATAGCCTCCTTAGCAGCCGCAGTCAAAGCCATATACTCCGCCTCCGTGGTTGACAAAGTCACAGAAGATTGAAAAGTAGACTTCCAACTAACAACAGAACCACCAAGTGTAAAAACATACCCGGTTACGGACCTCCTGCTATCTACATCTGCAGCATAGTCGGAATCAAAATATCCAACAACCAAACAATCATCATCATTCCCATAAACAAGACCAACATCCGCCGTTTCTCTCATATAGCGAATAATTCTCTTCACCGCTAACCAGTGTTCTTTACCAGGTTGAGCCATAAACCTGCTAACAACACTAACTGCATGTGCAATATCTGGCCTAGTGCAAACCATGACATACATTAAACTGCCAACTGCACTAGCATAGGGAACCGTTGACATATAAGACTTCTTAGCTTCAGTTTGAGGTGCATAAGATATAGTTAACTTACCGACAACATAAGGAGTATTTAAAGGTTTAGCAGTACTCATACCAAAACGGCTAAGTATCTTCTCAATGTAGCCTTTCTGATATAAGAAAAGCTTCCTTTTAGAACGATCCCTGAAAATCTCCATCCCTAATATCTTCTTCGCGGATCCTAGATCCTTCATATCGAACTCTGAACTGAGTAGTTTCTTTAATTTATCAACATCCAACATTTTCTTAGCAGCAACAAGCATATCATCAACATATAAGAGTAAATAAATCAAAGACCCATCTTCTAGCTTGTTATGATAAACACAACAATCATATGGATTTCTCTCATACCCATGCTCTACCATAAAAGTGTCAAATCTTTTGTACCATTGCCTTGGAGATTGTTTAAGCCCATATAAGGACTTCTTCAAATGACAGGCAAAATGCTCTTTCCCCGGAATTTCAAACCCTTCAGGCTGCTTCATTAGAATCTCTTCCTCTAACTCCCCGTGAAGGAAAGCAGTCTTGACATCAAGTTGCTCAAGCTCATAATCATAATGTGCCACTATTGCTAGTAACACACAAATAGAAGTGTGTCTCACAACAGGAGAGAAAATCTCCACATAATCAACTCCCTCTATCTGACTGAACCCCTTTCCAACAAGTCTAGCCTTGTATCTAATTGTTTCAGCCTCTGAAGTTCCTTCCTTTTTCTTGAACACCCATTCGCACCCTATCAACTTTCTCCCTTTTGGTGGTGGCACAAGTTCCCATGTATTATTTTTGTAAAGAGACTCCATCTCTTCACCCATAGCAGCAAGTCATTGCACTGACTCACTACTAACAATTGCTTCTTTATAAGATGATAGTTCTTACTTACACGTTTAGGCAAGGTAGTAAGATCAGTTGGTTGATTAGAAGACTCTTCCTGCTAACTTTCCCCCTCAAGTGGAGTAGTCACGGGATTAGAAGTAACTGGTTCGGCATCCTCCTCGATCACAACTCGTGGAAACATAAATAAAGTGGCATGAGCCACCTCAAACTCCACCTCTTTCTCGGCACTCTTACCCTTTTCAACACCCTCGGGCACCTCCCTAGAAATAAACATGGAATTTTCATCAAAGGTAACATCCCTGCTAATAATAACACGACCCTCTGAGGGAGACCAAATTTTGAACCCCTTAACTCCATCTCCATAACCCAGATAGCATCCCTTCCTAGCCCTTGGATCCAACTTACTATCTTTTACATGATAATAAGCTACACATCCAAAGACTCTAAGTGTAGAGTAATCCGGTACATTGCCGCTCCATAACTCACAAGGAATCTTGCAGTCAATTCCCATATGAGGCCCACGATTAATCAAGTAACAAGCTGTAAGAACAGCTTCACTCCAGTACCTTCTTGCAAGACCTGCATTAGAGAGCATGCATCGAGCTCTCTCTAACAGTGTCTGATTCATTCGTTCTGCTACACCGTTCTGCTGTGGTGTACCCCTGACGGTATGATGCCTCGCAATACCCTCATTCTTACAGAACTCATCGAATTCCCCTAAACAGAATTCCAAACCATTGTCCGTTCGTAGCTTCTTGATCTTCTTACCTTTCTGATTTTCCACCAAAGTCTTCCATTGCACAAAGACTTTAAAAGCCTCACTCTTATGCTTAAGCAACCTAAGCCATGTGTACCTCAAATAATCATCAATAAAAGTAACAAAATAATGATATCCTCCCATACCTTCAACTCGAGCAGGCCCCAGACATCTGAATGGATATAATCAAGGACTTATTTTGTTCTATGAACACCCTTGCTAAATTTGGATCTGTGTTTCTTACCAAACACACAATGTTCACAAAACTCAAGGTTCCTCACCTTGACACCTTTAAGAAGATTTCTCTTAGACAATAGTTGCATCCCTCTCTCACCCATATGACCAAGCCTTTTATGCCAAAGCTTAGTCATCACTTCGTGATTTACGGACGCACAAACTGCAGAACTAGTCAGTGTTTCACCTTGTAAGACATACAAAGTATTTTGTTTGACACCTTTCAGCACCAAACTAGAACCCTTCATGATAGACAAATTCTTCCCTTTACCCCAGAACTCATATCCTAAATCACTTAATGCACCAAGTGAAATAAGATTCTTCCCTATAGCTGGAACATGTCTCACATTATTCAAAGCACAAATCTTACCCTCAGTAGTCTTCACCTTGATTGACCCTATACCCACTACCTCACAAGTAGCATTGTTACCAACAACACCGTGACCCCCATTAGAGGACTCATAAGTAATAAACCAATGCTTGTGTGGACACATATGATAAGAACAACCAGAATCCAGAATCCAGAATCCAGAATCCAGAATCCAGAATCCAGAATCCAGAATCCAGAATCCAGAATCCAGAATCCAGAATCCAGAATCCAGAATCCAACGATCAATAGGACGAATATAATCAACCGCAAGAGCATAGTCTGCCTCAGAATCGTACTTTGTATTCTTACTTTGAACTACAGCTGCATTAGACTTAGTTTTCAACTTAGAACAACTAGGTCTTTTATGCCCGGGTTCTTTACATAGAAAACAGATAACAGAATTAGTAGCATTATTGGTGTCTTGAAATTTAGCCTTAGCCTTTTTCTTATAAGATCTACCTTTCTTAGCCTTATTAACAACTAAGCTTGCCCCTGATCCGTCTCCTAAGTCAACAGTTGCCTTTTGACGCAAATCCCTAGTGCAAAGTGTTGACTTCACTTCCTCTAGGGTTAATTTTTCTTTACCAAGAACAAAAGAATCCACAAAATTCTCATATGACGCAGGTAAAGAAACCAGCAGAATTAAAGCAATATCTTCATCCTCAATATTAACATCTATATTACGCAGATCTAGTAATATAGTATTATATTTGTCTAGATGATCACGAAGTGACATACCTAATTGCATCTTGAAAGAGAACAGACGTTGTTTCAACAAAAACTTATTGGTGAGTGACTTTGTCATGTACAAACTCTCCAATTTCAGCCATAAACCCGCAGCAGAAAACTCACTGGCTACCTCGGTTAGGACATCGTCTGGCAAACTCAACAAGATCGATGAATGAGCCCTCTCCTCCATTGTTACCAAGGCAGGATCTTCCGCCTCAATCATCCTAGGTTCAACACCCGAAGCAGAAGCTTCGGTCTTCTTCACCTTCGTGGAGAAACCCTGCGTCAAGGGTTTCCAGATACACTTTTCTTTTAGCAAAGCCCTCATCTTCAACTGCCATAGTGCAAAACTATTCCTCCCATCGAACTTCTCAATTCTTGTACTCTCACTTGACATCTTCTCCTCCTGGATCTAGAACTCAAGGCTCTGGTGCCAATTGTTGTGCGCGGAAGCGTCTTGGAGTAGATGCAATAAATAAAAGACACAAGATTTACGTGGTTCACTATCAATGCGATAGCTACGTCCACAAGGGCGAGGGAAAATATTTCACTATGTCGGGAGAATTACAAATTACAAAAGATGAGCACAGAGTTTTTCTAGATCTGCCTCTTAAAACTCTCAATGTGTTTGCCTCATAAATCTCTCCTTAAAGAATAGCTAGGCTAAGGTAGTGTTTATATAGTAAGCTACCTTAACTAAGACTAATCGAATTAGGAAATAAATAATAATAAACAAACTAAGTTTCCTAAACAAACTTAGGAAACTATTTAAACATAATAATAAACTAATCAAGAAACCAAAAGCACCTACATAGTAACTACTAGACATGGGGAAAAGGGCGGGTCAGCCCGGCCCGGCCCGGCCCGACCCGGCCATCTGGCTATTATGACCCGGCCCGGCCCGACCCGTTGCCAGACCCGTTCCAGCCCGCCCCTCCCCCCTGGCCGGGCCCGGGTCCATGATTATTAGCCCGGCCCGCTCCCCAGCCCGCTCCCCAGCCCGCCCTCCTGGCCGGCCCGGCCCGGCCCGTCCTTGGCCCGCCCCACCCAACGGCTATATCCCAACGGCTATATGCCATTTTTCTTATTTTTTTAATTTTTTTTTTGTTTTTTCCCTACTTAATTTCCTATAAATACCCCCTAATTCTAACACTAATCCTCACACTTTCTCACTTCTCTATCTATTTTATTCTACATTTTTACATATATCAATTTTCAAGTTTTTATAATAGTTACAATATAATTTTAATACTTACTATTATATAAAAATATAAAAATTATAATTATATAAAAAATGGAAGAGGGAAGAGATTATACTCCGGAAGAATTTGAAGCCATGTTTGCGTCTCAAGAGGGTAATAATTTTTTTTTTCAATTAGTGTTATTATTATATTTCAATTTCGATTTTTAATTAGTGTTATTATTTATTTTACTACAATTTTTTTTGATTCACAATTTCACATATCTAATTATATTATTTTAATTTATTGTAGGTTCTAACCGTAATGAAGAAGTTGAACAAGGAGAAGAAGAAGAAGAAGCGGGTGGAAGTAAACCATCAGGAAAAGTGTCCTATGTATGGAAATATTACGAGAAAGTGCCCGTCCCAAATAAACCAAGGCATTTTCGTTGTGTATGCACGGTTTGCCGTGACATAAAAAAGATTATGAAATCTTATGCTTGGTCCATTGGAACCGGGTTTGGAAGTATGAGTCGGCACTTGAGGAACGACCATGGTATCACCGCAAGTGGTGTTGGTAGCCAAACTCAAACTCAACTAAGCGGTTTCATGAGTGAACAAGCCGGCGGAGGTAAGCCTTTCTTTTATTCCCAAAAAAATATGATTGATCATATGGCCACTTTTGTTAATCTTGAAGAGTTGCCTTTTACTTATGGTGAAAGTGTAAATTTGGAAAATTTAATAGGCTTGCTTTACAACCGTCTTATTCTCATGTTAACCGTCACACTTTGAAAGATCGTACTATGGCACAATATAAAGAACAAAAAAAAGAATTGATTGCATATTTTGCTAATTTTGATGGTAGAGTAGCATTAACTAGTGACACATGGACTTCAAAACAAAATAATCCATTTATGTGTGTTACCGTCCATTGGATTGATAATGATTTTTTTCTACAAAAACGTATTATTGCTTTTGATATCATGGAAGAAAAACACACCGGTTATAACATTTATTTGCGTCTTAAGAAAACGTTAGATAAATTTAATTTGACTAAAAAGCTTTTCTCCATCTCTTTTGACAATGCATCGGCTAATACTAAATGTATTGATTATGTTCTTCAAATGGATGATTTATTGCTAAATGGTGATCTTGTGCATGTTAGGTGTTGTGCCCATATTATTAATTTGTCGGCTCAAGAAGGACTTGCTTTTTTAGCACCACTTTTAGAACCCATTAAAACTTGTATTAATTGGACTAGAAATGCTAGATCGATGAAAACACAATGGAAAACATTATGTGATAAACATGGGTTACGAAATAAACAATGGGGTACCGATTGTGCCACTAGGTGGAACTCGACATATAAATTGATTAAACAAGCTTTAAGGTATAAAAATGTTTTAACTGAGTTTTATAATAGTCACCAACGTGATGAAGATGCAATGATTGATAATAGTATGTGGACAATTGCCGCTAATGTTTGTAACTTATTAAAACCGTATTACAATGCCACCAACGTTTTTTCTCTTGTGTACGAGCCTAATGTGCATTTAGTTATACTTGAATGTTTAAAAATTGTTATTGCTTTTAAAACTGCTGAAAATGTTGAACCATGTTTAATACCAATTGTTGATGATATGAAAACAAAATGGGTAAAATATTTTACTTCTTTTCCATATATATATGGCGTAGCTTCCTTATTAGATCCATGTGTTAAACAAATAGGTTTAACTAATAGTTTACTCTTTTATTATGAAATGCTTAATATTATCGACTTTGATGTTGAAATATATGTCCAAAAATGTATTGATGTTTTACGTGAATTATGTAAGATTTATGCTAAGGATAAGGGGGAGTCTTCTTCTAGTAGTTCCGTAACTACAAAAAGCGCTCGTTTCGACGACCAACTTCATTCTATTTTATTTCGGAGAACCCAATCCTCATCGTCCTCCACTTCTACTCTCGCTACAAAAGAACTTGACGATTATTTAACGCATGGGGTTGATACTAATGATACGGATTTCAACATCCTTCTTTGGTGGAAAGCCCGTTCCATCCAATTCCCCTTACTATCAAAAATAGCTAGAGATGTGCTTGTTGTTCCCGCTTCTACGGTTGCGTCGGAATCCGCTTTTAGTGCAGGTGGAAGAGTTCTAGATGATAAAAGATCTCGTTTGGCTCCCCCAACCGTAAAGATGTGTGTGTGCAAAAGAGATTGGGATCTAGCCAAGATAAGACGTCAAGGGGCAAAGGAGTTCGACCCATTAGAAGCCGACGAGATAGTGGCTACCGATGCATCATCCGGGAACTAAAGATACACCTCCAATCCATAAAAAGGTAAGTCGGGTAAGTAAAGAACTACGTCGGCTTTGATTCTTTCGAGATACGTAGGCACCTTAATAATTATAATTTTTTTACTTAATATCAAATTAAATTAATTTGGTATTATTTGAAAGAGTTATATTCATTTTGATCAAGCCCTTTTTAAAAAAAAATTAAAAACCCATTATGTCTTTTATATTTTGTCTCTTACATTGTGTTCTTTATAGTATGTATTTTATAGTTTGTCTCTCCACGTCATGTAATATTTCAATTCGTAGTCATTTAATATGTAAGTCGTTTCTATTATGAAGGAAATGAGGAATGTATGCCATTTTAATTATGTAAGATTGTAAGTTACTAATTATTTAATTATCGTATTATGTAAGTCATGAGTATGTAAGGCGATTCTATTATGGAGGAATGTAAACCATTTTAATTATGTAAGCTACCAATTATCGTATTATTTTTTTTCTTTTCTCCACATTTAAGTTCAAAAAAAAAAAAAAAATCGAACTACTGGCTTATTTCTTCCATCACGTATTTCCTTGTTTTTATTTTGTTTGTTTCTTTGTTTATTTCTCATCGTAATCAAACTCCAACATTTTCCGTAAGCGACATACGAGTCACATACTAACAACACCTGTGGAATTCAACACTATTGATTTACGTAATTGGTTTTTTATGGATAAATATTACTCGTACTCTTTTATAAAATCTTGCCTTTACTTTTTCATATCTTACCCTTCCCCGAAAAACAAAATGAACAAACTTTTTTTATTAATGAAAATGTTGGTTGGTGTGAGTAATTAAGAGATTTCTTTAGCAATTAAAATGTTATTGACGCAATTTTTTGGACGACCACATTCATTTTATTCAGTCACATATTTGTTTTCCCGAGCGAGTAGATAATTTCATTATTAAAATACCAAACGATCTCTATAGAATATGTCGAACTTGACTATATATAAATCTATAAAAATCGAATATAATAAGTTCGATTTATAACAAAGATCATTAAACTTAATTTGCTCTGCTTCTAGACATTTTAAAATTTGTAATGTAAACTAGAATGTGAGATTAATAAAGAACAAGAGTTAACTCAAATGGAGATTCGATTCTAGCAGCGACACAGTTAACTACTGATTTTTTTTTTTTTTGAGATTTATAACCTCATTTATGACAGACATATTCGACACATGTTTGTGAGTCTAGACCTGGCAAACGAGTCAATCGGATCTGGTTCGGGTCGGGTCAACTCGGGTCTGTCGTTGATTTCGGGTTAATTCGGGTCGGGTCGGATCATTTCGGGTTTGTTGTCGGGTCTGTTTCGGGTCAACCGGGTCGGGTTATTTCGGGTCGGGTCATTTTCGGGTCAAAGAATAAAATATAAAAGACCATTTTAAGTCTTTTTGGTTCAATTAAAGTTATGTTTTGTCGGGTCATTTTCAGGTTGAGTGATTTTGAATCGGGTTATTTTCGGGTCGGGTCAGTTACGGGTCAAGAGAGATCAGGTCATGTTCGGGTCGGGTCGGGTCCAATCGGGTTTCGGGTCACATTCGGGTGTTGTAGTTCAGGTCAATTTTGGGCCACGGGTCGGGTCATTCGGGTCGGGTCAATCGGGTCGGGTTGCTTTTGCCAGGTCTATTTGTGACGAGTCACGTATTATTCATATGGATATGAAAAGTGTGAAAAAACCCGATTTCCCACATGTGAGTGTAATCACACATTGATAAAAAGAGGAGAGAGTGGTAATTCCCTAAACTTGTCACTTAAGCAGCTAGATATTTGTAAAAGAGAGTTACTGATTTGAATGTACTCCGCAATTGAAATTTCTTCAACCATTAAAATTAAGATTACTAAAATCCAGCACACGACGCCGTTTTGCTCCTTTATACAATTATACCAACAATTCTACAACTCTTAGAAATCTTGACTTCTTTACTACGGAGTAATAGACTTGTAGTGTTGACTGCTACTGATAAAAGTCTGAAGGATTCAACAGGTACTCTCTCTCAACTATTCTCACTGCATTTTCAATAAGGTACTCACTTAATTAGTTTAGTCGCGTCGGCTAAACAAAGGGTAAGACTGCGTACATCTAGACATTCCCGTATTACACTACACTGCTTTAGGATCACCTTACTAATTTCACATATTCTCATTGAAGACGGGGCATAATTAAATGACGATACTTAATTGCTCTTGTTTAAGTGTCAAGAAACCATCTCAACGAAAAGCTTGAGCTACTGGTTTGAGTCCCAAGATCGGTTTTATACTCACATTACGGGAATTGACTGTATGTGCAGCGGTTTAACTTGGGCAGCTGTTGATTCTTCTAATTAAGGAAATATGACTAGCAAAAGAAAGCTCCTTTATGTGATGGGTTTTTTAGCTGCCCTGATAGTTTTCTACCAGTTTTCGGCATTTTCTACTGGAAGCTATTACTCAAAGTCGTCACATAGTAAAGAGGCTTCAGTAATTGTTACAATTAGGAGTAGTCCACGCCCTAGAAATAGAATATCGACAATATTGAATAAGATTGATCTGGTGGAAAAAGTTGATATCAAGGGAATTGTTAATGATGTCGGATTTAATGAGGAAATGTCGCGAAAGAGGAAGTTTGGAAGTTTGTGGAATGGGACTGAGTATAATAGATTTACGGAAGATACTCACAATGTGAGTGCTTCCGTTGAGTTTTCAGCTTTATCAAGTCCGAATACTAAAGATATAATGAAATTTGTGGTGGCGGAAATCAACAGAACAATACCATCAACCAAAATCGAGCAGGTTGAGGAGTTAAAGGCCGGGTTTAAGGATAGAGACTTGGAGTTTAGTAGGAAAAATGAGTCTTTGATGTTGGAAAGATATGTAAGAAAGATGAGAGGAGCTACTGTAACTTTATCTGAGATGAAGTCAATGTTGCTTAATGGGCCCGCTTCTTCAACGTCGATGGTATGTTGGTGTGATTTTTGATTTTGTATTAAGGATTTGGAATGTGGGTGAGTTGTTAATGTTTCTAATTTTTTGACTGACATTAGAAGCAGAAGTGGTCTTCAGCTCGTGATCGTGAGCTTGTCTCTGCGAGCTTACGAATCAAGAATGCTCCAGTAATAAGGAGCTTTCCAGACTTGCACGCTCCACTTTTTCGGAATGCATCTGTATTCAAAAGGTAATACAGTTTGTTTTAATGCAGCTGATAATAAGTGTAAGGTTTGATGCGCTCAGATTAAAAATGTGGAAGCGCCTTAGCTTGATCTTGTGCCAGATAAATGACAGTGTAGTCTGCCTGTTGGAAAGTCATTTTCCCTAGCCTGTTATTTCATAGTATCATCAATAAGATAATACAAATAGAGCGATAAGCTTTTTAATAAACCTGCATCGTCATGAATAAAGACTGGAAGAATATGATGGCGTAGTTGCGTATTAGATTCCTTTCTCGGTACTGTCTATCATGAATTCCAAATGAATGCTTCTGCAGGAGCTATGAGCTGATGACGCATTTACTCAAAATATATGTATATAAGGAAGGGGAAAAGCCCATATTCCACGAGCCAAGGGTACGGGGAATATATGCTGCCGAAGGATGGTTCATGAAACTGGTTGAGAAGAGTAAACAGTTTGTCGTTAGGGACCCAAAAAAGGCTCATCTATTTTACTTGCCATTCGGCTCTAACTCACTTCGCAGCACCCTTCATGATCATAGTATGAAGGACTTGGAGCGATATCTCTCTGGGTATGTGGATATAATCAAGAAGAAACATCGGTTTTGGAACAGAACTAACGGAGCGGATCACTTTCTGGTTGCTTGTCATGACTGGGTGTGTTTTATTTATTAATCCTATAATCATAAACTTCTCTCTCACTTTTATGTTATTTAGTTTTTAAAAGCTACTAGGGTTTTTGTCTTCCTTGTTAATCATGTTCGATCCATCAACTTAGTTTTTATAATTTATAAATCTGAAGATGGCGAAGAAAATCAAGAAACTATGCAATTAGGCATGCTACTACATGTCGAGTTTTTTTTATTAATCCGAGATTCAGTGGAACATCCTTATCTCAGTCATGGTGCCATGAATTCGGCCAATATCACCTCTAAAAGTGACAATGGCAACTTACAAGGCATTAGCCAAGTCTTCTCGGCACCTGCCATAGGAACACTTTGTGCATAAGACGCGGAAAGTAATGCACACTGTCATGGAAGCTCTAAATTTTTTTATTCTAGATCTTTCATTTTGCCCTGCTATCCCTATATTATATGTAAGTCCTCTTCAGAATCCAAAAGAGGTTAAATTACAATCTAGGCACAGAGTAATTATGAATATCCAAATTTGTTTCGCGCCCTCTGTACGTGGGATGCACACCTTTGTTTTGCGCCTCGCACCTTGTCGCAATGGGAGCATATCACCTAAGTGACTCTTGTCTCGTACCTTTTAAAAACTAAGGCTGACATGTTAAACTTACAAAATTTTAATGTGGTATCGCTTGTTAAAGCCATGCAATTAGGATTACTTCCTATAGAAGGTATTTGTTGCTAATTTAACTTCGTTCAGATAGTGTACTTTTGTGGTGCTCGTTTTACTGATAAAACAATCTTGCAATTAGGGTCTACGAATTACGAGGACGCATATGAGCAATTGCATTAGAGCATTATGTAACACCAATGTAGCAAGAGGATTCCGCATAGGCAAGGATGTGGCTGTACCTGTAACTTATGTTCGTAGTGGAAATGAGCCTACAAGAGACATTGGAGGGAAACCACCTTCGGAGAGAGATATCTTAGCCTTCTTTGCCGGCCAGATGCACGGTTATGTACGTCCACTACTCTTAAAATACTGGGAGAATAGGTCACCTGACATGAAAATTTTTGGCCCCATGAAGCGGGACGTGGAAGGCAAAGCAGTGTACAGAGAGTATATGAAAAGCAGTAAGTTTTGCATTTGTGCCAAGGGGTATGGGGTCCACACCCCTAGGGTGGTCGAATCGATCTTCTATGAGTGTGTTCCAGTGATTATCTCTGATAATTATGTGCCTCCTTTCTTCGAGGTGTTGGATTGGGAGGCGTTTGCTGTTTTTGTATTGGAGAAAGATATTCCAAATTTGAGGAACATTCTTGTTTCTATCCCTGAAGAGAGGTACTTTGAGATGCACTTAAGGGTAAAGATGGTGCAAAAACATTTTATATGGCATAAAGTTCCTGACAAATACGACTTGTTTCACATGATCCTTCATTCAATTTGGTATAGCCAAGTTTCACAGATGACGCCGAGTTAAAATTTATAGGTAGATTCAAGCGACAAAAGATGGGATACAATCCAGATCTAACACAAGCTCAAAAGAAACGTCTCACACAACTCTTTCGCAGACTTGTTATCACTAAATGCGAGTTGATTACTAGGTAAAAGGATTTCTCTCACACAATCAATGTAAATTTTCATGTATTTCCTAATTTTTCCAGTTTAATTTTTTACAATTCATGAATATCGCAAAAGGTTAAACTGTACACTATAATATCTCTCTTTCTCTTTGTTGCAGTGATCAATTATCTGTGTCTCTGCATTTCCAAGCAGGACTTCCAGTGCATTATATTCAGAAACTAAAAAACTGATCAGTTGTATTCATCTTTTCTTAGCCAGTCTATGAAGATAAGGAGGAACGTCCAATGTTGAAGCCAAATTTGCTGATTTGGTTGATGCCAATGAGGCTGCAAGGGCGCTATTAAACACCCTTTTCGAAACCTTGTTGAGAGGAAAAACCGTCCTCAGTTGATAATTGGAGCTTCCAGCTTTTCAACAGTTGACAAGAATGAACTTTATTTTGTTCTATGCACTTGCGTTCTTTCAGAGTTTGGGGTTTACTAACAATGCTTCATTGTATTCATCAACTATTACTAATGGTGATCTTTTTATCGCCGCCCTGATCTCCATGTCTTTGGTTGATAAATTCGGCAGAAGGGCTTTTTATATAGAAGCTGGGATTCAAATGTTGGTGGAAATGGTAAAGTCGGAAACTCTTGGTGCTTCTTGCATTGTGAAGTTGGTAGTATTTTGGAAGCGTGAGACTGTGCACGGTGTAGTAGACATTAGAACTGATAAGACGGGTTTTGTACGATATTTTAATATCAATTTGGGTGACTATTGGTAAAATAAGTGAAGTTTTAGAGGTATAATATTAATTTTTATTAAGGGTAATTAGTTAGAATTATGGGTTAATGAGTTCAAATGAGACCAAGTTCGAGTTAGATTTCAACAAAATGGAAGAATGAGGTGAGCAATGTTCAACATGGGCTAACATCTCATTGACAAGAATGGACAAGGAGATAAGTTCACATGGCCATGTCTCACTACTATGACCCAACATCAACAAATAAGTTAGCAACCAAAACGTTGAACACAAAACGCAGAGCAGCGTTTTGGACCAGCACAACGCGCGGGTCGCGTGTTCTAGGCGCGGGCCGCGCGTCAGTTGGCTAGTCCGAGCTGGATTTTGTACTTTGTTTCGTGGTTTCTTAAATAATACTCCCTCCGGACCGTCCCGGTGAATTGTTGTCAATTCATTTTGGCACAAATACCAAGAAAAGAGTAGGAGACCACGCACATGTGGTTATATTTAGTGGATGACAAGTGGACAATAGTGCCATTAGGGGGGCAAATTACTCAATATAAAACTTTCATAATATAGAAATGACAATAATTGACTGAGACACCTTAAAAATAGATAGGACAACCATTGACCGAGACGGATGGAGTAACAATTGTCCCTCAATTGACCGCGACAAAGGGAGTACTTAGGGGGTATTTGGTTGTGATACTTGAAATGGATTGTAATGAATTTGATCCATTCTAATGTTTAGTTGGAGGGTTTTTGAATGTAGCCAGAATCACGATGGATTCTCATTCCACCTCAATCCCTTGGGATCTTATATCCACCTTCTTTCATGGGTATCGAATTTCGTTCCATTATGCTATAAATAATAATAATGAACCAAACAAAAATAATAAGGTATGGATTTACAACCCCACTAGTTTACCTCTGTCAAAAGACTAGTTTAAAACGTGAATAATGGAATACCCCTTTAGCTAATGAGAAATACATATCTTTCCACCATCTCTCACTTACTTTGTTATACTTTATAACACATTATCAGCACGATCTATCCACTCTTGCTAAGGGCTTGATAATAGAAGAATTATTGGGTTTTATTTTCTTATATTCAATTCTATTTATAAATCCTACGACTTTAATCTGTAAGTCATTCTACGTACTTTCGTATTAGTTTTGTGACCATTAAGTAATTTCTTTCAAATCAAATGTGCATATTGCATAATAATATATTGCTCTTATTATATGAGAACATTGGTATAATTAGTCTGTATTGATGCTAATCAAAACTGAAATTTAGCAATATGTATATTATTTCACTATGTCCTAATTTGAACAACTAATTAAATATACTATGAGTATGAATTATTGTTCTATCCTTAGTCATTTTTTTTGCATTCATATGTAAACTTGTGATTTGCAGTTGTTATAACTTATTGTTTGCTAATTCGTATCATTATGACTTAATTGATTACGTAGATAATTTATTCGGTCATATAATATGGAATCTTTAGTGTTTTAGTTTTGTGACTATTAAGTATCATCCATCTTTCGTTATTAGCTATTTGTTTACTTTTAATCATGTGCTTTGATAAGATAACATCACCTCATTTGGATTCACAACTCTGCATATTATGCTATTGTTAAAAGTCAAAACTTTGTCGCCAAAATTTAGCCTTTACATGTGTTTCTCACTAATGTAACAAAATTAGACATTATTTGTGTTCTTTGTAATAAGTGAAACTATATTTGATACTTTTGACAATTGTCGTAAAGTTCATGATTGAGTTTTATTCATTATCAATTAAATTAGAGCAACGTAACCTTATAGTTCGCGCGTGACAATTGTTCTAAGAGTCTTAGGATCTATTATACTTATAAAAGTCTATTTTAATAATTCGTTATATACATAAATGTTTCGCAGATTTGTTTTTATAGATGAATGTCTCGTATTACCTATGTACAATTAATCTATATAGAGTAACATGTCTTAAATTAGACATATTTTGGTATTGCATGTCATGTTCTTAAGCATTGATTTTTATTGGCTATAATCATAACCCAACTATATTATAATGTACGAGTTCATATGTATTGTCTATGCGTGTATGCGAGCTGGCTCTTGATCTATCAATGATGTTCGTCATATTATTTTCTTGGTTATAATTCAAGCTTAATTATTTGATGAAGGTGAAAGTAGTATTTGTTTGTCATATGATGAGTTGTTGTAATATAGTGGTTATTCCACATGTCATATATATTATCTCTTTATTTTTCCGCAACTCAGTATAGGTAAGTTTACTGGATGACGAAATACTATTTGTTGGTATTTTAATTACTCCGCAGTAAATTAGATTAGCGATCACGCCTATATATATGATCAAGTTTGCGTATATTTCATATTTTGGATTTGTCTTATATGGTCTGTAACTTGACTTTGTTGCATGGGCTTACTAGTTGGATCTTTTGACTGAAATTGCTTTAATTAATTGAACTTGGTAGTATTACTATGCACTACTAGTCCATCTTCGATTCTTCGTAATTAGGAAGAAGTTTACATATTGATGTCGGTTATATATAGCTTCAGTGGACATTTGCATAATGTATTGCGTGCATGCATCATTGTCTAAGAAAGTTGAGTACAAAATTTCGACTCTTAGTAAAATTTAGCTTGTAATGAAGCAATAGATCAGTCTTGTTTTATTATTGGTTGAATTATTCGCTATGATTGTGCAACGTGATACACTAAGAGTTAAGCGAGACTTTAATTTTCGGGTTGCATTAAAATTTGGCAATGTTTTATTATTGTGGTGTCATATTATTATCAATAACCTGTGAAACTATATTCGGGATTGTTTTTGTAGCGATTAATATTATATTCATTAACTAATTGGATCGTGGACAAAGTAATGATTTTGCAAAATTAATATCTCTTTGACCAATTTTATATATGTATAATGATACTGTATGTAACATGATTATCTATGCAACATTTACATTGTTTTGACTTGATATTTACACATGTGTGGTAAGGATGTTTTGAAAATGACATCATATAAATTTGGAACTGAAACTCCAAAAGATATATTTTACAAAGATCAGATATATGTCCACGTTGTAAATTTGGTCTGGAGCTCAAAGTTTCAAGGGTGTATAATAATTTAACGTTTTCTCATCAATACAATATATTCATATTGTAGAAGTGTAAGTGTTGGAAGTCCACATGTAAATGTTAGTGCACAGAAGTTCACAGTTGCGTTTTTTTAACTGCATTTTAGTTTCAAATGGATAAATCATTGTTTATTAAATGTAAGATTTTTCTAAATTGATTTTTGTTCACCGGAAGCTGAACAACATATTGAAATATGAAATTAGATCCATTGCTTGAAGTGAATGTGACATCTCATCAATACTCTTCTTTTAGCAGGGATAAAAAAACATGGCATAATGTTTAGCATAATGTTGCGGCCTAAATTGAGCCTAATAATGTTGCTTTTGGAGTGCCAAGTGATGAGGCCTTAATTGTATACTTCCTCCCTTTAACTCCACTCTACCAAAAAACTTTTTCACATTTGTCGAGACGTATTTTACACGGTAAATATCGTTAGCTACGTGTTTGCAAAAATTATACGAATCAAACAAGATCACACATGAATATATTTTTTACTTATATATTGAGAGAAAATTGCAATTATATGATCGCTTGTGAATAGTGTACAAAAAAGAAAGTGGTAGAGTGGAGTTGAAGGGAGGAAGTATTCTATAAGTTTGATGTGAGAAAAAGGATAAAATGATCACAAATTCTTATTTCAGACGGAGGTATCCGTCTTAAGCTTAAGACGGATACCATATTCTCTCACAAAATACCCATCAAGGGTGAGTGGAGAGCACATGGGGGGAATCCACCTTGTCCCCTTTACCCATTTTCTCTCACAAAATACCCGTAGTAAGATCCGATCCGTCTTAAGCAAGACTTACTGTAAAATGATATACAAGTTGAAACTTTGACATTCAGACCAGAAATTCATAGTGTTTATAAATTTTGAAACTATGACTAGAAATTCATAGTATTTACTTATTTTGGAACTATGACCATAAGTACATAGTGTATATAGATTTTGAAAATGTGACTTGAAGTTCACACTGTTTATAAATTCTCACCTTTCGTATAATGAATATTATTTTAGTATCATAATTAAGAATAAACTCAATGTTTATACATGAATATATGCAAAATATGAGATATTCTTAAAAATTGAGATATATCAAATCAATTCAAAATCATTCCATGTACTAATGAGATATCATGTTTTGCGGATGAATTATTAATTAAGTTGAACTGAGGATTATTCAAAGAATTAGTTATGAGTTGTATTGCTAGAAGAAATTTTGATATATAATTTGTGGTCATACTATAAAAAATATCAATGTATTATATTCCCTGAAGAAATATGTTGAGATATATGCTTAGTCTTGCCAATATAAATGAGACGCTAGTTATTGTCTTATGTCACATCTATTGTTTATCTGACCATATACAAAAGAATTAATTTGAATTCATACAATGAAATGTTCTAACTGGAAGTTTAGCACCATAATTATAGCGAACTACATATTGACACGTGATATGCCATTGCTAACCAGAAGTTTAGCAAGATGAATAGCCAAGTAGAAAGTGACGTGTGCTAAATTAAATTATCTAGGCATAAAGAGGTGCTTATGAAATATTGTCAGATTGTATACAAGCTAATAAAGTTGACATGAAATGGTAAGATGTGACAGTTAAGACCATCTGGGTTATTATTACACCCATTTTTTTTTTTAAGAATTTAGAGTTTAGCGTACATAAAAGATAAAAGATAAGTGCTGAAACTCTCTCTTGTAAAATTTTTATTAAAGAGAAGACATTGCATTGAGATGAGTGTATTTGACATTGGAGACCTAATAACTACTTAGAGTGTAATAAAGAACTCCATTGTCATGTATGGATTGACACTATTGACGTGGCTTATAGCCACACTAGTTTTAAACCCGTGCAATATTTGCACAGGTTTGCTACTTAAATTTATACAAAACATGTAACTTATCATCTAGACAGGGAGTATGAGTATCATATAATTTTAAAAAAATTATAAAATAAATAATAAAAATATATTAATAATTACTCAATATTTCTGAAAATGTAAACACAATTAAAATTGTTGAACACCTTAAAAATAAAGTTTAAAATTTAAAATGGTTATTAAAAACCACAACTAACAATCTAAAAATCAAGCTAGCATCTTTTCCGTTTCTTATTCAGTTTTTCGCATTATTCCCCATTAAGCTCATCAACACTTGCAACACTGAATAGTTTACAAAATATAATCCGACTCGTTGAAAGTATATAAAAATGATAAAAAAATAAGGAGGATCTAAATTACTAAAATATCACTAAAAAATTACATTTGTTTATAAAAAATAAGGAGGATCTGAATTACTAAAATAGTCTAAAATTACTTCCTACTTTTATTATTCTAACCATTGATAAACATACATGAATGTCCCAAATAATACCCGGCCCATCACATTTATTTATAAAACCTTTAAACTCTCTACTATTTTGTTCGCTTAAATCTCTCTTATTTATATTTGTTTTGTGATTTATTATGGACTCAGTTCAGGTATTCTTTTTAACTGGAGCTCCAGATCTAATCACTATAAAATATATTTAAATTCTAAATTTTTGTTATTTTATTTCAACCGGATTTCCGTATCCATTTTTTGGTGATAATAAATCTGTTTTCATTATAATACTGACATTTTCCCCCATACACGTCATTTTTTTAGTGATTTTCTATTTTAAAATTATGCTAATAATCATCTCAAGACACAAATTCTCATATTTTTAAGTTTTATTTCCTTAAACATAAAAATGAAGTGTAATATAAAAGTAAATGATTGATGTTAAAAAATAATTTCTGTATTTTTTTGGTACAATTTTTTTGTTTAGAAATTACAATCAAATATTTGGCACTTTTTTTATCAGAATTTATGTCCTTGGATTTTTTTTAATAAACTACGAAAATAAAAAACAATGCTCGGGTAGTTTTTTTTTAATTTGTAAATTGATAAATCAATGAATTAATGTAATGAATTCATTGATGAAAGTATAGGATATAGAGTAATTAGTTTGATGAAAGTATAGAAGATAGAGTAGTTAATTAAAATATAGGAGAGAGAATAATGAAATGTTGAAGAATGAACGCTCGTTTCAACAAAAAAAAAAGTAAGAATTTTCAATTCCTAAAAATCAGGGACCAATAGGAGCCCTCTAAATGTTTCATCTTTAGTATATAGTAGATAATGATTTTTCCGAGGAGTTCATGCGTAGAAACCGTAATTTGAATTTTATACGAAATAGTTAGTCTCCAAAATGGGCATTATGATTCAGCACGTTTGAAATCCAACTGCATTATATTTTACTCCCCAAAACATTTTTTTATTGTACACAAAATTCCCATATTAAATCTCATTGATTATATGAGAAACTAAGGTCTAAGTTGGTTTTGATAAATTTTATACATTGCTTATAGATAGTTTTTACCACCTTATGGAGAGAAAAATGAGTTAAAAGCTGGTAAAAATAAATATGCAATGATCCCTTACTGAACTAGAAGTTCACTTAATGTTATACATTGAATTTTTTTAGTAAATGGTTTTGATTTTGATATGATAGAATTAATTTACCAGAATAATACAACTACACGTGAGGTGTAATATATGAAAATTAAAGATGAATTGACGATTCCAAACTTAAAAGGAAAAATGTGAAACATCAATATTAAGCAGTTGGTATAAAATAAGATTGTTATAGTGGAAGTGTTCCTGACGTGACACGGATATCTGAATGATAATAGTTGGCCTAGATGAAAATCATGGTACCACATACAGACACAGATTCATATATCACTGAACAGTACTGATATCATCACGAGATGATGTATTATATCGATATATTTATGGAACCAGTATAAATTCGCGCGCAATATTTTATGAATGATATAATAGGGATCTTATATTTAAGTCCAATTTTATTGTCGACATAAAATATTTGATTATAAATGAGCTCACAGACCTGAAGTCCATTCATTGACTTGAAGTCAATCCAAATTATGAATATTGAAAAAAAAACTGACAATTTGCATTATCGAGTAATCATTATGTGCATTCATCATTGCATCTTAGTTTTAAAATATTCGTTATTATTATTGCATTATTTTTAAAAAATGTTGTGTAGAATTAGTTACGTATCATATACATGCTCATGATTAATTATTTTGTTACACTTTGATAAATGTTTAACATGATAAATAATTTTATTCATATGCACTCTCTGTAGGAGCCTCTTATGAATGATCATCAATTATTATTGGTTGATCAATTGGGTTTCTAAATACTCATGATGAAATATATAAACCTCTACAATACGATTGAAAGATATCGCGATTAATTTCTATTATAAAACAAAGATGGAGAAGATAAACGTTTTATTGTGTTGTGTTCATTACAAAGAAATGCCTTGAGTTATATACATGAAGCTATGACGATATTTACGGAAACAAATAAATAGAATGAGTTATATAAGTCAGAGCGAAGAAGTAATCCTTGACCCGGGTTAGTTTTGAGATAACGGACTACGTCAAGTGCAGCGTGCCAGTGGTCGATGTGGCGAGCGTACATGAACTGAGCAAGAATGTGGACCGAGTAAATGAGCTCGGGACGCGTAATTGTGAGGTAAACTAGTCGGCCTGTGAGCCGTCAATATGGGTGAGGGTCTTCGAGTAGCGGAGAGGTCGAAGTGGATAGGTGGTGGTTCGGTTCCATAGGAGTGGAGGCTGGTTTTGAGGCGAGAAGGCCAGACTCATTGAGAATGTCGAGTGCATACTTGCATTGGGAGACAAATAAGCCCGTTTTATTTCGAGCAATTTCTAAGCCCAAAAAATATTTGAGAAAACCAAGGTCCTTCATGTGGAAGCAGGTACTAAGATAGTCCTTGAAGCGATTAATTGTAGTGGAATTGTTACCACAAATGACAAGGTCATCAACGTACACAAGCACATGTACCTCATTGTCATGTGTGATATGGGAAAAAAGTGAGTGATCGTAGGGGCATTGTTTGAAGCCATATGAGAGAAGAGCAGCGGCGAGCTTTGCATACCAACAACGGGGCGCTTGACGGAGGTCATATAATAAGGACTTTCGTAGACGACATACTTTACCATCATTTGTAGAGTTAAAACCGGGAGGAGGTTTCATATAGACCTCTTCGTTTAGATCGCCGTGGAGGAAGGCGTTGTGGACGTCCATTTGGTGAAGCTCCCAATTTTTAGCGGCGGCAATGGCAAGGAGAGTGCGAACGGTAACCATCTTAATAGTTGGAGCAAATGTCTCATTAAAGTCGACCCCTTCAATTTGACGGTTACCCATTACTACAAGACGGTCATGGGCTAGTTTTGAGACGGTCATGACGGAGGAAAAATGTTCTCCGAGATTCAATTTCCTTTTATTGTGAGCGCGTGTGTGACAACCCTCGCGAATGCGGAAATAAAACATAACAAGCATGTGATTTATATAGCGGAAAATACGGTGTTTTTAAAACGTTACATGCTAAGATAAAAATATGAGGAATGTCAAATAATTACAAACCAAAGTAGAATATACTACAAAGAGACGAAGTCTCTCAAAATGCTATCAAATATCAAAGTTATTAGCAGTCTAGCTAAACAACGTCTAGAGGTGATTCATCCAGGCCAACGCCCGCTAGCTCACACCTGAAACCCAAAATACAACTAGCAAAATCCATCCAAGCAAGCAACCTGTTCATCCATGAAAAACATGAACGCCACAGTCAGTGGGGAGTAACTCCGGGTTCTCCCTGTCATATCACAAATAACGAACTTAAACGGAAATACAAAAGTAGAAGCATACATATATAAATATACATGTGAAGTACGAGAAGAGTAAATAGGCAATTCTTTATGTAAAGATATCGGTACATAAAGTACAAAACCGTAACCATCATATTGTAGATAGACTCGGGGATGACACTCTTAGGCAACCATACACTCACTAGAGCTTGCATCTCACCGTTAGCGGCATAAGCTTGATAAGATTGAGACTCGACAAACAAACTATGTCAAGTCATCCAAAGATCACAAATAATCAATCATGTAATCATCCATCCAAACGTACGAATACGTTGACAACATCTCTCACGGTAAATGACACGCACTAGCACCGTGTACATGGCAAGAATGATTAAAATCGCATCCACGGGATGACATTTCCCTGAACGCATACACGATTCAACATTTCGTATATGTAGACTAATTTCCTCCCAGTAGAACGACGATAATAAATATCCGGTCCTAGTCTAAACCTGGTCAGACTCTCGGAATAAACACGTTCCGATTCGACATGCAATGGCATTTCGCATCCAAGACTCGGCCAATCATAGACGCCGAGTACCCCAAATTCGGTCAACCTTCACGAAAGAGGCGGAAAAGAGCACAAGCATCATAACAAGCGGTACGCTACATGCAATGACACCACCTCGCAAGTATACAACATTTGACGGCCGGGTCGATCAACGCATAGCGTTCGCCTCCCAACACCGTCGTCATATGCCCGCTAACACATGCAATTAAGCAGTAAGGATACACTCCTCGTTCCGACATTCCAGCCTTACAAACGAAGAGGTAGCCAGGGGAATGAGAGTACATAGCACATAACAACTAGTGCTCAAACCATAACATATGTAAAACCGACTCAAAGTGGGACATATAAAAAACCGTCATAAAACATGCGATACAAGCGAAAGGAATATCATATATTCTAAACATGAATATTTAAAGTCATCACGTAAATTTATACGATAAACAAACCATGCGAACTATTATAAATTAAAATTTAAGAAAGAATGATAAAAGAACTCTAGCAGGGTGCCAGCCGGTCAGGTGGACCGGCTGCCGGCTACCTGGCTGGCACTGTGACAACCCTCGCGAATGCGGAAAGATAAAACATACAAGCATGTGAATTATATAGCGGAAAATACGGTATTTTAAAAACCTTTATACATGCAAGATAGAAAAATACGAGGAGTGTCAAAATATTACAAACTAAATAAAAATACCACAAGAGACGTAGTCTCTCAAAGTGTCAACAAAGGACAAAGTAATTAGCAACTAGCTAAACAACGTCTAGAGGTGTTTCATCCAGGGACAACGCCCGCTAGCTCACACCCGAACCCCAAAATAGTCAAGCAAAAAGCCATCCACGCAAGCAACCTG
>JAIUZE010012888.1:0-22646 GCA_022085475.1 Heliosperma pusillum | reverse complement strand
GAATTAATTTTGCTGAGAAGGTGAAGGTTGATGTCGTGAAAAAAGAAGTAATTGTCTCAAGGCTCTCAACACAACTTTGGGACAAAAATGACAGCTTGAGATTTGCGCTGTATGATCAATGATGGAGTCATAGTAATGGTTGCAGGAATTGAACAAATTATCAGTTTGTACAATTGGATTGACTAATTTTGAGAGTCTTCCATAGGTTTTTTGATTGATCAGAAATTTATGTTCGAGTTTTACTTACGTGTCAGACACTCAGGACCAGTTAGCATCCTGAGTATTTCCTTGCATGAATTGGTTTCCCACTTAACCCCACCCGTTGTTTTACCAATAAATCACTGCACTACGAAAAAAGGGTCGTCTAAGTTCCAATTAATAGACTATACCACCAGTTGTGTTAGTGGTTTAGAATCCGAGCTCTGTTCTAAACCTTTCGAGTTTTATTTTAAAGAATCTGAGCTATATTATAGAGTTTCTGAACTCACACACTTCAACATAAAAAAAAAAGCTTAGAAAAATTAGACATAAGCTCGGATAATATATAGTGGTTGTACAATGCTTATTATACAACTGGAGGTATAGTAGTATTTACCTCTAAGAGTCTAAGTTACCTCTAGCAGAAAATTTTGCTTTCACTAGTTGGCTGGATGGAGTTTCCCTGCAAGATCTGCCATGTCACTTGAGTTGCTGCAATCCCATTCTTTCTACTATACTCCCTTAGTCCCGATCATTTGTTTACCTTTGCTTTTGGCGCAAAGACCAAGAAGAGAGGAGGGGACCATTTGTGGTTTGGTTTATTGATGACAATTGGATAATTGTGCAATTGGATGATCAAGTTAATCATAAAAAACCGTCCTATTATAGAAAGGTAAATAAATGAATGAGACACCCTAAAATGGAATAGGTAAACCAATGACTGGGATGGAGGGAGTATAATTTTTGGAGTGTATGTTTGATCTTGTTAGTTGTTACTTGTGATCTACCCTAAATAATTATTTTGCCCTACTATAGATTGTTGATTTTGGTAGCTTCCAACCCCAAGCAGGTTTATGTTGTCAGAAACCATCTATCGTCATCAGACAAGTGTTTTAATAGTTTTATTTATATTACTGATGCTAGATAATTGAACTCACGGAATTGTCCTTTTTTTAATTTTTTTTTATGGCTCTGTTCTTCAGAAAACACCTCAGAACAAGCTTCATCCAACATTCAAACGCATAATAATGCAGACAATTTGCTCTCTCTCTTAGAGAACAGATCTGCCAGTTTTGAAGATTTGTCTACAATTATACCTCCTGATCAGGTGCAAGTTATACAGAATATAAATTCGCTAATTTCCGAGGTAGGTTATCTCTTCTGTCACTCTAATTCATAAATATTAGTGATTTAGTGTCTTCTGCTAAATTCCAGAAATACTGATGGCAGATAATGGTGGAGAAAGAGGAGGTGACGCAAGCTTTAAAAAGTGAAGTCTCGACATGTGCAAAACTAAAGGTAGTCAGGCACTTTAATGAACTTTGTTTGCGTTCTTATCAGTCAAATGTTCCACCAAATCACCCATTCTAAAACTTACAGAAAACTTAGACGAAACAATCTTGCATGTGAGATCAATCCAGTGACTATATTTTACATTAAGGAATACATCTGATTTGGGTTTGTCTTACAGATGAGAAAACTATATAGCCAAACTGATAAGATTCTTGCTGCCGAGTCATTGCTTCTGAAGCAATTTATGCTGTGTAATAATATGATGTGCTTATAATTTGAAGGATATGAACAAGGAGTTGTCGCGCAAACTGGAAGTTCAAACTCAAAGACTTGAGCTGTTGACCGCTCAAAGCATGGCAAGTGATAATCCTCCTCCCAGACAGCCTATGGGTTCTCGTATTGCACGCGAGACTATTGCTTATGCAGATGAAGGCGATGAGGTACTTTTATCCCTCGTAATCAGCTTAGAATCTTAAATTATGTCTTCATACTGCAAAGAAAATGCTTAACTGAATAAAAAGTAAATCAGCAAGGAAACGATAAAGGGAAGAAAGGGTGCGAGCCCTGTGAGGGTATCAATTTTCACATAATTGGGTAACAAAATTGTAAGATATGGAAAAGTACTCCAGTTATGACATTATTTCAAGCATTTGGCTGCGGTTCATGGAAAAGTGCAGCCATATGTTCTGTTTTGCCCCGGATTTTGGAAGAGTTACATTCATTAGACACTGAGTCTTCTGGCGTTGCTCTTATATTCTATTTTTCGCATCTCTGCATTCAATTACAGTGACTTGAACTCATCATCCACAGTGTCAATTCTGAAATTGAGGTACTTTAAGCCAATAGAGAGCAGGGAAGATAAATTTTTTGTAGCTATATGATATTGTGGTAGATCATCGAGAGTCGAGACTAAGGCTTAAACCGAGAGCAAATATGATGATCTAGGCTTTTCTAGTGTCTACAATGAATGATTGTTCCAATTTATTTCCATATCTCTAATGTTCTTGACCTTTGGTATTCCCATACTATCAGGTGGTGGAGAGAGTGCTAGGATGGATAATGAAGCTATTCCCAGGAGGGCCATCTAAGCGAAGGACGAGCAGACTGTAAGACTGTTTGTGGGCCTATTGAACTAAGGTGAGATTTGATTTCACTAGTCAGTTTTTGAGTTGTAAAGCAAGAACAAAAAAAATATGTACAACAAGTGTTCAATATTTTGCACCATTTTGTTTAAAACAAAGGGGAAAAAATTGAGAACATCTACTTTTTTCGGTTAGCAGGGGAGATTATGTCACGCTCTAAATTCATTTGTTAGATAAAGGACAATAAAGCTACCATCTTGTTTAGTACGTTACAAGTGTCATCCTTTTTCTATAGCCTGCAAATAATATTCAATAGAGAAAAAAATCAAATCAAAAATTGAAATTTTTGTGAAGTTTGAATTTTATGATAATGAACAAAATATATTCCCTATGTGTTAGAATTCGACTTTAATGCTTCATAGAATCAATATAAATATGGATAGTATTACAAAACATGCATTTCTTTAATCATCCCAGCCACATGCAATGGCGGGTTTGGGGGACCTCAAGTTGGAAATCGTAGATGACAGCGTTTGTGTTTGGTAGATGACGGTGGTTAAGGGTGGTAGATGACGCTGAAAAATGTGGGCTAACGACTCCAACGGAGTTATTTTCTACGAGAAATAAAATAAGAGGAACAGTAGGTATTGTACGTATTATTTTTTTCTTAGAATACTTCTATTATTCTTTCATCTACGGAGTAAGAACGATAGTGCAACTATTTTGAACCAATAAAAATTCCTGACTTAGATCAACATATTTGTTGTCTGATTTATTGCAACTAGTATTCTCTCTCCTTGTGAATTTCATGTTGGTTGTCCTAATCATGAATTGTTCAATTTATTGCAACTGAGTTATTCTTGCTTGTGACAAAAAATGAATTGTGACATCTCATAACCCTCTCCCCTTTTTAACAATTATTTTAACCGGTTGTGAGAAGTCACAAGCTTGTGAAGCATTACAAATAAGATTGTGTGTTTTTCCTAGGGCATTGACATGGGTTTTGGCACGACTTGTTGAATTGCTGCATCGTTTATGGATTGATAGGGTTGTGCTTAGAGTTTAGACTTTTTCCTCGATTAAGATTTGCAACAAAATAGCTGGATTTTGATCTTTTTGGATTATGGTATTAACCTTTATTGATGTAATTATGAGAATTGCCTATCAAAAAGGTGCACCACCGGAGAATGGATGAGAATTAAATGGCGACAAGTTTAGGGTGATTTTTAAGGTTCTTACAAACTTACGGGTTCAGCAGCTTATGAGAATGAGAATAGTAATGCAGTCGAAATGTCTCTAGAGCGAATGCCAATTACGGAATGTTTGTTTTGATTTATAAACTGTAGTTAAACACTAATCACACATATGTATGTGATCCAATAGGTTGATTTAAGGTTGAGTCAGTTGATTTGCCCTTGTATAGCTGTACGTAGTTTTACAGTCAAATTGTGTTTTTGGTGTATACCATTCTATTTAATGCGGATTCTCATTCCTAACCTTTGTAGCGCGGCAAGCCAATGGTACATGGACTTTGACAATTTGTCCGAAATGACCAAAGTTTTGGCCCGAAAAACTTTAAGTGGCCATAACTCGTGTTTTCAAACTCGGAATATCCGATTTTTTTTCAAATCGTTTATCTTTCCGAGAACTACGATTTGAGAAAAAAAATTGGCGAGCTCGGAATTCGTAACTAGAAGATATGGCCACTCAAAGTTTGTTCGGTGAAAAAAAACTTTGACATACATAAACTCCTAGCTAGGGGTGCTATCGAGTCGAGCCTGAGCTTGGCCTTCCTCGGCTTGTGCTCAAGAACCAAAACTCGAGCTCAAGCCGATCTCGAGCTTACCCGAGCTTGAAAAAAATGTGCTCGTTATTAAGCTTGCGAGCTTTAACGCGAGCTCGAGCCAAACTCGAGCTCAAATCGAGCCTATATAATTGTTGATTTTTTTTTTCCTTCCATTACTTTCAATAAACAGGATCGAAGGATATATGTAAAACTATTTGACAAATAAGTTAGACATTTGATATACGAGATACAAATATATAATCATGATAAAATATTTTTATAAAATATGAATAACTTATCTAATTACACAAGTTCGAGCTGGTCGCGAGCTTTTCGAGTCGAGCCAGTGTTTGCTCGGCTTGGCTCGTTAAGCTCTCGAGCCGAGCCCGAGCCCGAGCCGAGCTCACACGAGCCGAGCTTTGACCGAGCTTTGACCGAGCCGATCTCGAGTTGCTCGCGAGCTGTCTCGTCTCATTATCACCCCTACTTCTAGCCACGGGATCCAAATACGACCAATTTTTTTTCAAACCGTAGCTCTCGGAGAGATTAACGATTTGAAAAAAAAATCGTCATTTTACGAGTTTGAAAACACGAGTTATGGCCACTTTAAGTTTTTCGGTTAAAAATTTTGGGTATTTCGGGCAAAATGTCAAAGTTCCGGGGTACCGTGGGAATTTTCCGTATTTTATATAACTCCCAGTTGAATTAAATCTTTAAAGAGTGAATTTAACTTATTGTCCTTGGAAAAATGTCAACTTTGCTTGTTATGCCAATATTGAGGGATAGGTATCGGCCATGGGAGATCGAGTTTGTTAGAAGGGAAAAATTGATGACGACTAATGTTTGTCAATGGCATTAAGATCTTGGATCGAATATTGCACAAAACCAACTGTTGTTCATCTTCTGCCAAGCTAGTTACTAAATATACCAAATTGTCTTTCTTTGGATGCACTTTCAGCACTCTATACATGCGATCGCCAACACCACATTCCGCTACAATTGATCCCTTCACTTTCATGTCATCGTACAGTATCCACGGCACTCGCTCCCCATCTTTAAGGTTGTTCTTCCTTCTCGAAATTTATATCAAGCTTCCAAAAAAACGGTCTATTTAAGCTCATAGCGCAGAAGAATTTTCATTCGAGTTGAACAATATCCAAAAATCATTTACGAGTAACAATTTCCATAACTTTCTTGTAATCTGCCTTCATATCTCAGCATTGGCAGTCCGATAGATCTCAAAATCCCACAAAAAGTCGGAGTAACATCAAAAGGATTGAAGGCACCGAAATAATTAGAAAGGCGAATGCAAACCCTTCCTTGACAATCAACGGCGGTCATATATGGTTGGTCACATTTTTCATTGTTAGGTCGGAGGGGTGTTTCAACATCTATGTTTTTCCATTGATTCGTCTCCGATAAATAGACAGTTTTTGGTGGACTGGCCGTGGTGAGGGAGGAAGAGCAATCCATTGTTTGGTTAGAGGATTGCAAATGATGAACACACCACCACACACCTGAGTCGAACTGTCGAAACTGAAGCACAAAATCAAATCTTTGAATGAAGAAACAACCGTGAATGGATTAGGTAGAAAATTTTGGGATTTAATATAAGACGTAACCAAAGGCTTGACGGTTAATAACAATGTTCATGGTAGCATGTTTTCTTTGATTTCGAGGTGCACTGAAAATCCTTCAGAAAGTAATAGAGAGTCGGAGATTATGGAACACGAACGCTTTGATACGGTTAGCGAATTGTAGTGCGATAACAAGGCGACCTACATAAGATCTCAAACAAAAGCTCATCGTTAAGATCTTCAATTAATGTTTTGTTGTAGACTTGTAGTATCTTTTCTTACGGTTTCCTTGGCATTTTTCATCATTCATCATTGATGTCAAATTGAACTTCATTTGATTTTTTGCAACTAGAACCCTGTTTTATAGTTTTTGGAAAATTATTATCTTATTTGATAATCAACGTTTATGGAAATACTCCATCATAAAATTCATTATAGGTCTCCTAGTCTATACAAGCTAGGAATAAGAAAATACTCTATGGTATTAGCAAACTACCAAGTTTTTTATACGAAATTATAATTATATTTACTCTGTTATATATTATTTGTTGAACGTACTTGTATTATTCATTACAAAATCAGGATCATGTGAGGAGATTCTTTCTTTTTGAGGATTGAGGATTTCTTAAAATATCATAAGTTATTCAACATAATATCACGGGTTCTTCGATGACATAACACAGCAAAAGTTTTTTTTTTAAAAAAAAAAACAACTTCAACATAATATCACGGGTTTTTTCGATGAAATATCACGATCTATAAATACTGTATAAGAAAACTAAGATTTTTTTGTTGCTTGTTAGAGATAATATTTACGTTTTGTACTCTAATACTCTGAATACCACTGCGAATTGATCATTCTTCTTTTTCAAAATAATAATGGTTTATTTTGTGGCAATTCGTGGTTGTGGCACAAATATAACATAAATATTTGTTAAAAGTAGGTAAGTTCTCAAACATCCTAGAACAAGCATTGAAACTTTGATAATTCTAACATAAATGTCAGCACGACTAAAAAAGTGCTGATCTTGAAAAACTAACAATTGAAGTCTTGGAAAATTGAACATACAATGTAAGAAGAAACACTAGCAACTAAGCTAACACACTAGCTATCACTACTATCACTACCGATACTTAAAGATGAGTTTCGAGTTGAGACCTCTAACTTCTGAAGTTAGACAACATCCAGTTCATTTTCCTGCGACATGTCTTCCAAAGATTTTCCCTTTGCTTCGGGTACACAGAAGATGAATGCAAAGCCAAGCGCATTGACTACGCCTAACACAAGGAATGCGTTTTTCACCCCAATGCCCGGAGTATAGCCTTCGTCAGTCTTACTTGGATCCTTGCTTTGAGCCAAGTATAAAAACCCGAAAGCATCAACAATGGCCCCTGCCTTTCCTGAAGCCCCATATCACTAGCCGCCTTTTCAGCATTCTTTTCTACTAATGCAGTGTATCGTGCTGTCTCCGGCATCTTTGCCCTTGAATAGAAAGTCATAGCTGTAGGTATGGCTCCTGCCATTACTATGATTCTCCAAACAAAATCAGCTTGTGGCGGTATAGACACTAGTGGGTCAACTTCATATGCTGGTGATGGGTAGCTATAATAATAAAAGTAAACCAATGTTATTTTTACTTTTATTTACACATGCATATTGCTGAATGACAATGAATGTGTAGGAGAAGTACGCTATGATCAAACATACCCCAATCAAATACAGCAGCTATTATGATGGCAAAAATACCACCGGCAAGAATACCAAAACCTTACATAGCAAATACGGCAGCAATAAATGCTCGCCTAGTCTTCTTATTAGCATACTCGGATATGATCGTCGCTGACAGAGGGTAATCACCACCAACCCCAAACCCAAGCCAAAACCGAAAGAAGCACAGAGTGGTCATGACAGAGCCAGGAGTACTCCCGAAAGAAAGACCAGAAGCCACTGAGCATAGACACATAAGCGCAAGTGTAAGACCATATACCTTTTTTCGGCCAAGTTTGTCCTCTAACCTCCCGAAAAACAACTGTTCGGCTAGTGTGCCGACAAGAGCCACACCGTTAATTGCTAAGGCAATGTTCGGTGGTAATGTGCCTGGTTTTGGTGAGCCTGGCACATAATAGTAGATCCGACCTAAGAGTTTGGTTACCAAAGATATGCAAAACAAGTCATATGCATCAGTGAGGAAGCCCATACCGGCCACTACTATAGCTGTGAAATGGTACCATTGTGTTTTGGCCACATCCAAGGCATTGAGAACTTCAAGTTGATTTTTTGCCATCACGCAAATTGATAATGTCGAGTTTTGTGGCTTTTTTGTCTTCTGTTTCACAATGAAAATGAAAATGTTAGAACACATGTTAAAAAAAATCTATAAATAAAATTAGACTGTCAAGAAAAAAACTTATAATTAAACACGATTAAAAAGATAATTTTTTTATATTGATTATTTTCTTTTCTAAAATTGCCACTTTACAAAAACTTATTTAGAGAATATGATTACTTTTGTACACTTATTTTGATAATATAGTATTTTGAGTAATTCTCTTGTAAAATCACTTTACAATAAGACATTGTAAAACAAGTCATAAAATATCTTTATGCCCTTACCCAAAAGAGCTAATGTTTTTATACCGAGTATTTTCTTTTCTACAAGTACACAAGAATTACAATAATGATTGTGTAAAACTGATATACACAAGAATTTTTGTAGTTTTTATTAAATGATTGATAGGGAGTATTGAGTATAAATATATAATTCATAATCTACATTAAGTTTATTAATGGAAGTAATAGTGAAACAAATATAATTAGTGCATAAAAATTCTAAACGTGCATTAGTTGTTTGATTTAAGAGTAATAATTTTTTTCCAAAAGAAAATTAAAGTAATAGATCTGAAATGTAAAATTTTTATCGTGGTATTATAATAGTGAAACCAATGCAGTGAAAATATATTCTCATCCTAATTTTTTTATTTTTTAATAGTGCGTACCCAGGGGAGCCACGAATTTGAAGCATGTTGAATTAGGTTAAAGGCGATGATTAACCGAGTAAAGTCGTATGGTTATATGATGTTCATAGTATTCCTTAATACCTCCTTTGTTTTCACTAAGTAGTAATTTAAAAGTTTATTAATCGTCATAAAAACCAAAAACACCTTACTTTCTCTTTTTTTATAATAAGATATACTTCCTCCATTCAACTCCACTCTACCAAAATTTTTTTTCACATTTGCCGAGACATGTTTTACACGGTAAATATCGTTAGATACGTGTTTGCAAAAATTATAAAAGTTAGATATTAATAATGTACTCGTAAAGACGAATCAAACAAGATCACACATGAATATATTTTTTACTTATATATTGAGAGAAAATTGCAATTATATGATCGCTTGTGAATAGTGTACAAAAAAGAAAGTGGTAGAGTGGAGTTGAATGGAGGAAGTATTTTTTTCCCTAGAAAGCAATTTTACAAAAAAGTTGATTAATAAAATTATATGGGGTGTACTATTAATATTAGATTTTTAGTGAAAAATGATTATTAAGTTCAAAATGAAATAAAACGACATAAAGAGTTAAAAAAAAATGTAGGGTCTTAATATGTTTGAATTTGCATGCGATAAATTTCCTATATATCACGAAAACTGTGAAAAAGGCTACTTAAATATAATTACCATTTTTTTTAACGAAAATCAACGAATACTAAAGATTGCTAATTTGATATACCTATCACGTGCTCTAAAATGAAGTTTTAAAACTTAAGCGACGTAAAATTATTTTTAATCGAAAACCTAATTGATAATATACAAAGTAATTTCTTTTCTACAAGTGTCACTTTAAGGGGTTGTTTGATTACCCACTAACTAGTTTTAAACCCGTGCAAATTGCACGGGTATACTATTACAACTTTTTTCTTGTAGAAAATGTAAAATATTCATGGTTAAGTTTTATATTGGTTAATTATCTTTTCCTAAATTAATTATATTTATGAATGATTTTTTAAAATAAAGTACATATCTCCCTCCTTTTGCTTACCAATTTTAAATTGAAAATGTAAATATTAAGTTATATAAAAGTCATATTTTAGATTTGAATAATAAATTATTTTTGCAATTAGCATAAGTACTACATTATGTAAGGTCGATTAGTCGAGCGGTTATAGTACGTTATGTCCTCTTGTTAGCTAAGTTAGAGTTTCTTCTTTCTTTTATAACTTGGGCGGATTCAAAATGCCCGACTTGTATAATATAAAACAAATTTCTTTGATGAAATTAACACAAAATTAGAGAGATGGCACGGGTATGATAATCTCACGCTTGTTTAAATTGTTAAAACCCATTTTATATGTTGTCAAACCCGTGCATCATGTATGTTTAAAATGAATATTTTGACCCATTTTTTCTTTTAGTACAGATTGCTATTTAGTTGAAACGGGTCTAAATGAAAAATTTAGCCCATGTATATTTAAGACAATTCAATCAAATTATTATATATAGAGATTCTTATATTTCTATTTTCTTCTCACTTGTCAAATTTTTTTTTAAAAATAGACAATTAAACTAAAACGTGGCAATATGATATGCCTATGTACTATTTATCTTTCACAAAACATATGGTCTTGTCAAACAATTGTGTTCATATATTATATCGTACTTGTGATTGTGGTATATGGGTTCAAGAAGTTTCATTTAAACTGAATGGTCAAATAATATACGAAGTATCAGTTGTATAGAGAAAATAAAAGCAAAATGTTTAGAATTGAAATTAACAAAAAAAAAACTTGTCATATCTATATAAGTGGTATGTTTTTAGCCTATTTTAAATTAAAATGGATATAACTATTAACTTGTTGATATGGGTTAGTGTAATTTCCTTAACTTAAACACAAATTCTCGTTTAAGAATGAAGTATCACTCTTAACCGGGTGAAATTAATAACATATCATTTGGGTATATAAGACAAAACACAATCCTTATGTATTAGTAAAAACTTATTCATGCAAGTGGCAAGTTATTTGACCCGTTTTAACTTAAGGCGGGTATATTTGTCTTAACAAAAATTCTCATTTAAGACTGTCATTATCCGTTTTAAGTTAATAATGAGTCAAATACATACCAAATTACTCTATTTGTTGCCTTGATTATACTGAAAGTTCTGTTTTTATTAGCACCACTTGATTTTGTCTTCATTTACACCACGTGATAGTTTTTGGCCCGTTTTAAGCAAGACTTGGTGTTATCTTAAGATACTTTTTTTTTACAACTCTTAAAAAGACTTATTGTAACTTAAATTGTGCACAAATTGGGCCGAACGTAGCGACTTGGCCATTAATTAGTGTAGTGTAAATTAAAGTACACCTTACCTTATTCAAAGCATTTCACGCTGCCTCACCAAGTGATCTCAAATTCTCAATTCATCATCTACCCGCAATATCTCCTCTTACTTCTGATTTAACCTCTTTATTTGAGAAATTCAGTAATCTAAACCCTTCAATACTATTTGTTTTCAAATTAAATTAAAGGATTTTCGGATGAAACTCATCCTTATTGGAACAATATGTTTGTACTATCATTTGATAAATAGGTTATCCAATTTATAAGGTTTGATTATATTTTATATTTTTTTATAAGTTTTGATAGTGTCATATCATTTTTGAACCCAGTTTTGTGTAATTAATTTTATAGAATTTCATAATTTTATACATGCATTTGATTTTACGACTCTTATTTAATTTACTCCACTATGTTTCAACTTTCTTCATAGTGGATAAATTAATTATTCTTTATGTAAAAATCTGATCTTTGAGATTTATGCTTACATTTTTTTTTTGAAATTATAATTGTGATCTTCATTATTGTAACATCCTTTTCAAAAGAATTTTTTTAATAGTATGAATCCAGTCTCATAGTTTTCAAAGTTTTGTACAACAATAATTTTTATAGAGTATGAATTCGGTATTTATCATTTTGATTTTATTTTGAGCCACCAACATTTTTTTATATTTTGTTTCCAAAATTATTATATTTGGTAACGATTTGTATTTTGAAATTACCAGATGTAAAATTTAATCAATACTGATGAAAAACATTATTGATTAATCATATCATTATATTTTTAATTGTTTTTTATTTCATTTATTTTTCACTTGTTTATTTATTTGTGAAGTTTTTTTTTGTAAACTTCTGTATAAAGTAGACCATTATTTATCGGAATTACTTTTTCACATACGAATTTTACTCTTTCACATACATTTTTTCATAAACTTTCCAAATCATACCCTCCTCCAAAACATAATCCCTCTTTTCCCTAAACCTAATCAATCGCATATATACATCTAACCTAAAATTAAATTTAATAAACTTGAACAATGAATTATAATTGTCTAATTAGTGAAGTAATTTATTTTTAGCAATCATTAATAATTTTTTTTAAAAAAATTAGATTTATGTTTTAACAATTATTGTTAATTAGGGTTCAACTAAGTCTTAGAATTACAACAATTTGATTAGTTCAAATTTAATTTGTAATTGATCATGCCATGATATTAATAATTCAATTATCACAAAAAGTCAAACTATAATCTACCTGCATGCCAAAAGTTGAAGCAAAAATTTACTCCTCTAGCTAGATGCACTACTGCACTAGCGTCGATGATTGACATACGTACGTTGTTTGCTGTGTCGTTGCCGTTTTATTTTATTTTTTTAAAATATTAATTAGTGCGTGAATGGGGAGAGGTTGTCTACAGTAGCCAGAGGTCGGCCGGAGTAACGTCGTCGTTGATTGAACTGACCGGAGCAGTTGAACGGAAGTGGTGTTGGTGGTGAAAGTAGATGGAGGGAGGAGAGAAAAAAAATCAATTGGATGAGAATAGGATATATGACAAGGGTATAATTGTAAAAAAACGTATGTGAAAGAGTAAAATCCGTATGTGAAAAAGCACGCCCCTTATTTATAACTTGTTGTGATTCATATGAGTGACTGGTATTGTCTAAAGTTTAAACAATTAATTTCAATGAAAGAAGTGGTCCCATCAAATTCCTACTTTTAAGGATTGTCTGCCAAATAAGCAACATGGTTGTTGCTTTCTTAAATAAGGATTAACATCTACTATATATAAAAGGAACAACTTTTTAAGCTTTTCTATTGGTTCCTTAAATTAAGGAAAATAAAAGCCCATCATTTCTAACGAGGCCTCACTTGATTTCAGGAACTTTTATTTCAAAGCTTCCGATTTCTACATTTTGAAATTTGCATAAAAAAAATTATATCATCTAAGTTTATGAAGAGACATTATCATACAGTCTTATTTTATCGGTTTAAGCGATTTGATTTTATCCTGTAACAAAAAAATTATGCATGAATAAAAAAAAATTGAATACTACAATATTTGTTTTCCCAAAAAAGAAATACAACAACAAATAAAGATAATTACTCAAAAACAACACACTTAATACGTAATTATTTAAAACAATTATGATATTTATGAATTGTAAAAGTCATGAAGTATAATAAAACCATTCTAATTTACTCCCACTAATGAAACACTGAATTACTTTAAATAAGAAAATAATAATTCTATAATTTTAAAAACCAGATCAACAACTCTCATTTAAGCGACCCGTCTCCAACAAAAGAAGTGTGATGACCTCAAATTAAAATAAGTGTGATGAACAACTCTCATTTAAGCGACCTCAAATTAAAAAAAAATCAATAAGCTCCGACTCTCCAACAAAACAAGTGTAATGACAAAAAAATACATTACATACCAGAAACCGAAAAAATCAATAACCTGTTATTATTCATTATAACATATCGAGTTACTAGAATAAAATTAAAAGTCTAATATATTCATAGTAAATTTGATATTTTAATATATTATAAGCTAATTATAAAAATACAAGCAAAATATGTTATATATAAAAGTCTAATTCCCCCCTATAAAATACACTTATATAAGTGTATTTTGCTTATATTTTAATAAGTAACCCGTGCATTATTTTTGCACGGGTGTTAAACTAGTAGGAACTGAAATTCATGTGAATTATGAAATGGGCATATTGTTTGGTTACCCCCAATTAACATGAATTGGAAGTTCCCATTAATTCTAATTCCTCCATAATGAAGAAAGTGACTTACCTAGTTCATCTAGGTAAGTTGGAATGCCTACATGAATTACACTTCTTCCATGGCAACCAAACATTATTTACTAATTCACGTAAATTCTAAAATCATGTGTTTTATGACTCCTAGGCAATACAAATTCCCACACACAACCAAACGACTCCTAAAACCTAAATTATTTAGAGAATGTCGATAATTTTAATTTGATCATTATTTAGTAATAACAAAATTGATATATTACATTCAATTTATTATTGTAACTCAACAGTACTCTAGCAAATAATAATTGAAAGCAAATATTTTGATCTATTAGCATCAACAGATTAACATAGTATACTACATTAAATATATTATGTAAGTCAACAATATTACAATAAATAATAACTTAAAGCAAATATTTTTATCATTTAGTATTAGCAAATTAATATACGACATTTAATTTCTATTGTAAGTCAACAATACTATTATAACAAATTATAATTGGAAGCAAAATACATTATAAACACAAGTTTAATTTGATAGTTACACCTTATACTATTTCTAGACGAGACAATACAAATTTTTACCACAAAGTTTCGCGAAATTTCTTAACTTAACTCTAAATGAAAACTTAACAGCGTGGTTGTGTAGTATTATCATTAAAGTTATATATATCGGTGAGTGTATAATGTATACTCGTGTAAGATTTGTTATTTAGTCGTCAACAATAATGCTTACAAATATGATACGAGTACAATATATCGGAAATAATATAACTTAAAGTTAAATATTTTTAGGTGAAATCCACATGATTCTCAATTAATGAGAAATAAGCCTTTTCTTTTTCTTTTAAATGAGCGTATTATGTCGAATCGAACCCTTAACCTCAACTTAAACTAACTCTTACTCTTATTAATGACAAATTGGTGATCTTGTGATAAACTTCCATGAATTAAAATAACAGATCACCACCATGATATACATTCACATTCATAATAGTAAAAAAAATTCATGTCCACCCTAATTAGACATTTTATTATTGGTTTTCCAAACTTCATTCTAAAATCTACTATAAATACTAAAGCAGAAACATTTCAGTGTTTCTGATTGGCGGCAGAAATTCAGGAAAAGCAAAGGGTAAGCGGGCCTCACGTCTAAAGCAAAAGATTAATTACTTTATCTCCTCGCTCTTAACACTTCTGATTTATTTACTCTCTCTCCTCACTCTTAACATTTCTGATTTAAATTATTTACATATTTACAAATTCCATAATTTTCTGATGTTATAAGCATATTATCATTAATAAAAAAATAAAAATAAAAATTTAAAACTAACAATTTCATGCAATACAAAGTCCAAATAATACAATTAATAATTAAAATTACAATACTCTTGCAACTAAATAAAAAATCTCTCAGACGGAACTATAACTGCTCATCGTCGAGATTCGATGAAGACTCGATAACGATAACAAAATGTCACCATATCACATGTAGTGTTAGCGACAATATAGTTAGCTGTCAAGATTCGAAACTACGCAAATCCATACTATCGGAGAACTAAAAAAAATCTCAGAACGGTATTACAAACCATTCATCATCGATATACATTGCTGATTGCTGAATATACCTGTAATAAGGCAATCACCAATTAATAATCAAAAATTAAAAAATTAAACCGAAAAAGAGTAGATCATTAATAATCAAAATAAAAACTCAATAATCAAAATCTACTTTATATAAAAGTATAAACACTTAGATTCTTCCTATTGGCTCCTGATATTTAGAAAAAAGCAATTTTTTTTTCAACCCACCATCTAAACACAATTTATTACTCTCTTTCTTACTTTTATTCTCTCTCCTATTTTTCATTTTAATTATTATGAATGAACTTTATATTATCTGATAATGGATCGTGAAAGCTTCAAAACATAAATATATTTTCATATAAGTATACACTCCTCTATTAAAAAAATTGTAGGGCAAAAAGTCGAAAATAAATACCTATATAATACATAAATTAGAAAATAAAAAATTTTAAACAATAAATTATGGGTCTACCCTCACGTATATTATTTGAACCATAAAAATAATATTTATCTTTATGGTAAAGATAAGTTTTATGAAATGAGATGTACATAAGCTTATATTATTAGGTTATCAATTGCGCATGAATTAGTTGTGCCTTATTGATATGAATACGGAGTACAAATAAGTTGTGTGTTGATTAAAATGGTAATTTGGCTTGCTATTGGGACGAGACCATTATTAACAATACCCAGTATCATATGTGTGGATAATTCTGTTTATATTATTGGAATTATTACAAGTATAGTTTTAGTTATTTTATTAATATGATCAGGGAACCCGCAACCGTTAACTTTAGTGCGCACTAGCTAGCTAACTCTAACAAATGTGTGATATTTTATTCGTCTTAAGACTAAGATTGATATATCCGTCTTAAATGAGAGTTTATGTAACACAGTAATTATTATGAGACAGTTTACCTTGTTAGACAAATTATTAATTAGTAAATAGTTTTCTTATAAAAATAGATTGTCTCATTGTATGAGACTATATATCTTTTGCTAAAATTTGTGTAACGGCCATGTTTGTCATTTTGTAAAAAAGCAAGTGACCTATTATTGGATATAGATAAAAAATGAATAATACATAGAAATACATAACAAATGATCCGGACGGGTTAGTAGTAGTTTCATACTTATATTTAATAGAATATAACTATAATATATAGGCCTCAACCATCACCTTAAGGTTATGGTTGAGGCCCGTATATTATAGATATATTCTATTACTTTCATATGGTATCAGAGCCAGAGTGACCGAAAGTCACGTGTTCAAACCCTGGCAGCCCCCAATATCTCACAAACTCACCAAGTGGAAAACCCAGCACATGGTATGGGGGGCATGTGCACTAACCACTCTTAAGCCCAATGGACATTCGAGTGAGGGGGCATAATAGAATATAACTATAATATATGGGTCTCAATCATCACCTTAAAGTTTTGGTTGAGATGGTTCATCTATCAATATTATAGTCACATAAGCTCTTAGAGCAATGAGAATGCCGGCCAAGTTGTAATTTGTGCAGATTAGGATTATGCATGGGTGACTATATTGTCGAGATAATATGTTCGCATGTACTGCATTAAACATTTAATAGCCCTCATTCATATGCTCATATATTTAATTATAACGTCTGTTATTATGACCCGTGCATTTTCTGCACGAGTTTAAAACTAGTTATCATTTGATTCCCCTTGTCACATTGAGGGACTATGAATTTGGGTGCTAAACTTTGGTATTCATTATTATTTACTCAAAGACTTGTCATTAAAGATATATATTATTATATTAAAATACTAATGACATACACAAGTAAAAGATTAAACGTATAGACAAATATATTAACCAGCTAAAATAGATAAACGAAATCGACCATAAGAGCAACATACCTCGAGATTTAACTCTGATACAATTATATTATACGCTGTTATTGCACTAAGCTCGAACAAGAGAGGACAATAAGAGGAGAAACAAAGATGATGAATTAAATTTGAAAGTATGAGAAATAAAGTCACTATAATTCTATGTATTTGGATGTGAAAATGAGATGATTATTATAAATGAAAGGCTATTTAAGATTAAAAAAAAATCTAGTGTAAATTTTAAGTAAATGATGGTAAAATATTTATTTGAAATTTGTTAATACTAAAGAATAATGTGCAAAGTTATAGTGAATATTCCCTCATTTCTCTCAACCTAAACTGATTTGTGCTACAATATCTCTCCCTTCTTACCTAGTCTAGTTTTGTTTGTTAAATTAATTTGCAACGTTTTGATGCTGTCTTTACATTGTTATGTCATATTAATTATATTCTATTTTATTGATTTGTGCAATTTGTATATTATTTGGATAATTTGTTCTCTAATGTCGAAATTACAGACAAGGCCGACTCTTCTAATTGAGAGGCCTAGTGATATATATTTTTGTGGGATCGTTAATGAATTTAATAAAAATAAACGACGATAAGAAAAAAAAATGACGACAAAAATAACAATAATACCCATTGTTGTGGGAAAGCACAAATAAACATAACAATAGTTATTATTATAAATATTAATAAACCATAGAATTTTTTTAATAAAAAGTCGTAAATGAATATATATATATATATATATATATATATAGAGGCTGAATCCGGTGAGGCCGCTAATTATGGCGAGGCAGCCTGCCTCACCAAACTTTTCATTGGACTGATTTAGAAGACTCAAATGGTATTGTTAAATGGGCTGACAATTAGAAGTCATTCTTAATTGGCCCAAAAACTTTCTATATCAAACATAAACGCCAAAATCCAAATTCAGAATTTTTTTCTCTCTCTGCTTTCCTTTCTCTCTCTGCTTCTTCGTAAAAATCGTAGTGACATAGATTGCTGCGATTTCAATCAATTTCTTGAAATCAATTGCTGCGATTCTACAAAATTGGGCGCCGATATTCATCAAAACAACAAATAACAACCCGAGTTTAGCAAATTCAGAAGAAAATTTCAATTAGTTTGCAGGTAATTTCATAATTTTATCATAATTGAGCATATTCAAAAATTCCGTTGATTAATTGATGATATAAGTCTCAATTTTCATCAAAACTGAACTTTTTTATCAACCTCGTGATTTCCTATTAATTACAACGTTTTTTTTGACGTTTTGCGGCTCTGATTGTTATGGAGATTGTAGATATTAAAATACTTGATGGTAATAGTTCTATTGAAACAGGTATGTCGCGATTTTGCTGCTTTGATTTCGATTTTGTGAATCTAAGACTTGGTTGATTGAATCTTAAAAATGAAATTGTAATATTCTAGGTCTTTGTTAATGTGAAATAGAGACTTGATGTTGGTGTTTATGGTTGTTGTGTAATAAAGACTTGATTTTGTGATTATTATAATAGTCGCTCCGTCACGGTGAAAAGTTAGTTATATAATGCATTGCATATATGTTTGTTTCTTTGTGAATCTAGAACTTGTTTTTGTGAAACTTAGACATGATTTTGCGAAACTTATAATCATCGTTCCGTCATGTTGAGAATTTAATTATATGATGCATATATAGTTGTTTTGTTGTGAATCTAGGACATGATTTTGTGAAACTTAGACATGATTTTGTGAAACTCGTAACATTCCCTCTGTTAGCAGTAATATGTTTTTTTGTTTTTTATGTTTGATTTTTTGTTAACCCGTGACATGATTCTTGAATATTTATTACCATCGTTGAGAATCCTTGCCAATATTTTTCCACATGAGTATTTAATTAAAGGTTTGTTTCTTTACACAGGAAGATACATCAGAAGAGGAAGAAGAGGAAGAAGCGGAAGAAGCGGAATAGAGAGTTAAGAAGCGAAATAGAAAGTGATGTATTCCCAGGATGATGAGGATTGAATAAAAACAAGCTTTAACTAGTTTTCTTTTATGTTTGATTTATTTTGGTTTTCAACTCAAGTATTTGGGAATATGTTTTTGGTTAGCATTTGATGATTTTGTAGTATATGATGATTTTGTGAATCCTAGACCATATTTTGTGAAATATAGACATCAACTTGTGAAATCGTTTTATTGAAAGTTTATTATTTCAGATTTTGTGAATCCTAGACGTGATTGTGTGAAACCTAAGTTTGATTTTATGAAACGTGTGTGATTTTGTGAAACAGAGACATCAGTGAGTGAAATCGCTTTAATTTAAAGGTTACTATTTCATATTTTGTGAATAAAATATGTAATTGTGTTATGATTCCTTTTACGTGTGAAATTTCTTACACATAAATTTCCAGATTCACAACATGAAAGTCAAAGATTCAGAAACGTTAGCTATAGGATTCACAAACAATTGCCATACTTTGACAAAATAAATTTCTATTTGCACAAGAGTTTCACAAATTGAGATCCTAGTTTCACAAATGACTGCCCTACTATAACAATCAAGGATTACCCGTAGGATTCATCACATAGATTAGCTGTAGAATTCACCAACTAAAAGGCCAAGTTTTACAAAGTCAAATCCTATTTTTAAAAACTAAGTTTATAGATTCATAATTCAAAAGTGTGAGATTCACAAATTGAGGTCCTAGATTCACAAAAGTGCAGGTTGATCTGCTTGTCTACTAAATAATTACCTACTTTTGTGAATCGTTTCTCTTATACAAAATGTTGCCGAATAATACTTATACACACTGTTGGAAACACATGTCTACTAAATTATGGATTTACAACTAAGGATTAACACAATCTGAATTGTCTTAATCCCTTGATCCCTTGATCCCACAGTCTTGATCCCTTGATCGCACCGTCTTGATCCCTTGATCCCACCAGTACAACACAAAACTTTAGGCAAAAACCTATACCAACAAAAACAATCAACGATATACAATTAGTTAAAAAGATATACCAAAGTTACATATAAAATTAAAGGAAATGACATCAATTTTAAGACGAGGATTTTTTCAAAATATATATGTTTATGGTGAACAAAAAAAACAAGTTCAATTACTATTTTCATATGAGTTTCACAAACTAAGATCCTAGATTCACAATATAAAATGCCAAGATTCACAAACCTTAGCTATAGGATTCACGAACCTTAGTTGTAGGATTCACGAACCTTAGTTGTAGGATTCACAAACCTTAGCTGTAGGATTCACAAACTGATGCCCTACTTTAACAAAGAAAATTCCTCTTTTTCAAGTAGTTTAACAAACTTAGGTCGAAGATTCACAACACAAAAAGCCAAGGTTCACAAACCTTAGTTGTAGGATTCACAAATTGATGTCCTACTTTAACAAATAAAATTCCTCTTTTTCAAGTAGTTTCACAAACTTGGGTCGAAGATTCACAACACAAAAAACCAAGGTTCACAAACCTAAGCTGTAGGATTTACAAACAAATGCTCTACTTAAACAAAGAAAATTTCTATTTTCAAGGAATTTTTATAAACTTGAGTCCTAGATTCACAACACAACAAGCCAAGTGGACTTAATCAATGGAACCCTAAACCCTAAACCCTTTTCCTTATTCATGGAACGGGGGCGAAAACCAAAACTAAGCCCTAAAAAGGAAGGGTTAACCCCTACCGAGGGGAAATGGGATGATAAGAGGGGGACGTGTATCCTAAATTTAGAACGGGAAATATTTTAGAGATCATAAGAAGGGTGCGGGTATCCTAAATTAAGAAGTGGACTTAATCAATGTTTTTTAGAAAAGAAAAAGGTAAAAAAGAAAGAGAAAAAGGCAATTTTCACATTCAACAAGATAACATAAGTAGGCAGAGGTCAGATATATGCCAATTCACAAGCAAATAGAATGTTATTTGTTCATCTAAAAAGAAATTCATTCACAGCCAAGATAGTTTTGTAGGAGTATAGTTTACTTCTGTTATTGTAGCAATAGCTTTGTTTTGCACAAAATTAAGTGATCGTTACTGATTGTGATTGTGTTAATGAAACTATACATCATATGTTTGTGGGTAGCTGATTAAGACGACACGATAAAGTTGCAGGAAAATTGTTAAAGCCGTTCAAAGTACTCTGCTAACCTGAACTATTTCAACTTACTATCGTTAGTGAATGTAGACGGCATCAACTAGGCTGCTTTTTCCTTATGCAATAATCCCTCAGACATTGACCCATTAGTTCAACAAAACCATAAGGTGTGACCTCACACGACAAACTGATTCACAAACAATATGGGTAAGATTCACAAAATACATCCTTACTTTCATAAAGACAATGCCTATATTCACAGCAGTTTCACAAAGTAAGATGCTCGACTCACACCACAAAGTCCAAGATTCACAAACCTTAGGCGCACGATTCACAAAATAAAGGCCTACTTTCACAAAGTCAATACCAACATTCACAGCAGTTTCACAAAGTAAGGTGCTCGACTCACACCACAAAGTCCAAGATTCACAAAATAAATGCCTACTTTCACAAAGTCAATTCCTGTGTTCACAGCAGTTTCACAAACTAAGGTCTTAGACTCACACCACAAAGTCCAAGATTCACAAACCTTAGGCGTAGGATTCACAAAATTAAGGCAGAAATTACACCACGACTAAGACAATGTGACGAGTGTGAAAAAATCAAGTATAATAGATATACACAGTAAAACTGGCGGACCGAATCAAACGGATAAGCGGGAAAATGATCGGAAAATATAAAATCAATCAAAATATGTACTAGAAGTTTGAATGATACAAAATCAATCTCTATAAAAATCAATCAAATACAAAATATACAAATTATAGCTTCAAAAATAGTAAAACATCGATAATCAAGTAAAATTTTAGTGCAAATTCAATTGTCAGTGAGAATTTATGGAGAGAATATATTAACTCCAAAAATAAGTAGATTAACCTTAAAATACATAAACTAATATAATTAACAAAAGTAGATCATGATATAATGAGCAAAAATCACATAAAATTCTAATTTCAAGTGTAATATGAACAATTACTTATGAAAATAAAAAACTAATTTCGAAAAAAAAAAGACGTTCGATAATATGCAAGTACACGGTATAATATCT
>JAIUZE010012887.1:0-24209 GCA_022085475.1 Heliosperma pusillum | reverse complement strand
ATAACTTGACAGTCTTTGCTCAAAGTTCTTACGACTTACCACTGCACTAAACATTAAAGTCCTCCATTTCGGAGACAGGCTGTACTACAGCCAGTAAGTACATGGAAATCATTAAGGAACGCTTTCAGACTATCGATAATACGGTAGCTAGAAGGCTTATGTCTGAACTTATCCCCAGGCACATCATGTGCATCATGTAAGCGGGAAATCTAAAGGTAAGTTTAGAAACAGAAAGGGCATTAAGTTAAGCCCTTCTGATAAACCGTCTGCAACTGGCATAAAGAAGGAAATTAAGAAGCAGGAAAGTTGCCTTTTCTGTAGGAAACCTGGGCACTTTCAGCAAGACTGCATAAAGCGTGAGAATTGATTCGAAAAAAAGGGTAAGCTTTTGGCTTTAGTATGTTTCGAATCAAATTATGTTGAAATTCCTTCTAATACATGGTGGCTGAATACAGGCTCTAATGAAAGTTCCTCCTTCTTGTGGCATAAACGTTTGGCCCATATTTCAAGAGAAAGAATGAACATATTAGTTAAAAACAATATGTTACCTTCTCTTGATTTTACGGATTTTGGGACCTGTGTGGAATGCATTAAAGATAAGCAAACCAAACACACCAAGAAAGGGTCCACAAGAAGCACTGCTTTATTAGAAATTTACATACATACAGACATTTGTGGTCCATTTGATGTTCCCTCCATGAGCGGAGAGAAATATTTCATCACATTTATCGATGATTATTCACGTTATTGTGATCTTTACCTTTTGCATGAAAGATCTCAATCAGTAAACGCTTTAGAGGTTTACATTAAGGAGGTGGAAAGGCAATTAGGAAAAAAAGTGAAAATCATAAGGTCAGATAGAGGTGGTGAATATTATGACAAATATGATGAATCAGGACAACATCCTGGTCCCTTTGCAAAACTCCTTGAAAGTTTGGGTATTGTCCCTCAGTACACAAATCCTGGTTCTCCATGGATGAATGGTGTAGCTGAGAGGCGTAATCGAACCCTATTAGAGGCTATGAGGACAATGATGAGTAATACCAACTTACCCATGAAGTTGTGGATGCATGCCCTTATGACTGCTGTGTATGTTGGAAACCGGGTCCTCAGTAAGGCAGTTTCAAAGACACCATTTGAACTGTGAAAAGGGTGGAAACCGAGTCTTCAACATTTGCATATATGGGGATGCCCAGCAGAGGCACGCATTTATAATCCACATAAAAGGAAACTCGATCAAAGAACCATTAGTGGGTTCTTCATCGGCTATCCAGAAAAGTCTAAAGGGTATAGGTTTTACTGTCCTACACACAAAAACAAGAATTGTGGAAACCGGAAATGCCAAATTCCTTGAGAATGGCGAAGTTAGTGGGAGTGATCAGGTAAGGGATTGTCATAGTCAATGAATTTAGGGTGGCAATTCCAGTTTCTTTGCCCCCAATTTCAATTGATGAAGTTCCACATAATGATAATGTTGACCCAGTCAATATTGTGGAACCTAACGTTGATGACCCTCCACTCCCGAATGATAACATTGCCACTGAAGTTGTTGATACAGCTCCTGAAATAGTATTAAGAAGGTCCACAAGACCTAGAAAGCCAACTACTTCAGTTGACTATGTATATCTACAACAATGTGAATTTGACATTAGTAGTGATAATGATCCGGTTACGTTTTCACAAGCTATGAATTGTGATGATTCCAATAAATGGATTAATGCCATGAAAGATGAGATGGAGTCTATGGCTAAGAATGAGGTCTGGGAGTTGGTCAATTTATCAGTAGGTCATAAGGTTGTCGGCTGCAAGTGGGTCTTTAAGACCAAGCGCGACTCCTTGGGTAATATTGAACGACATAAAGCCAGACTGGTAGCTAAAGGATTTAATCAGAAAGAAGGCATTGATTATAATAAAACCTTCTCTCCAGTTTCTAAGAAGGATTCATTGCGGATCATTTTAGCTTTTGTAGCTCATTTTGACTTAGAGCTACATCAAATGGATGTGAAAACGGCATTCTTGAATGGGAGTTTGGAAGAAGAAGTCTACATGGCTCAGCCTGAAGGCTTCATTCTTGATGGCAAAGAGGACAAGGTCTGTATATTAAAGAAGTCCATTTATGGACTTAAGCAAGCTTCTCGACAATGGTATATTAAGTTCCATAATACCATTACCTACTTTGGGTTTCAAGAAAACACTGTTGATCAGTGTATATACCTGAAGATCAGTGGGAGTAAGTTTGCATTTTTGGTCCTATATGTCGATGACATACTTATAGCAAGCAGTGATTTGGGACTATTACGTCAAACTAAAGATTTCCTTTCAAGCAACTTTGAGATGAAAGATATGGGAGAGGCGTCCTATGTGATCCGGGTGGAAATATCTCGAGACAGATCACAAAGGACATTAGGGTTGTCTCAGAAAGTCTATATCAGTAAAGTTTTAGAAAGATTCAACATGGTAAAATGTAATCCCAATGATGTTCCTATTCAGAAAGGGGATAAGTTCAACTTAAGTATGTATTCTAAGATTGAGCTAGAACGAAATACCATGAAAAACTTTCCTTATGCATCTCTGGTTGGAAGCTTAATGTATGCGCAGGTCTGTACAAGACCTGACATAAGTTTTGCAGTAGGTATGTTGGGTCAATATCAGTCCAATCCTGCAATGGGTTATTGGATATGCTGACTCAGATTTTGGTGGATGCATGGACTCAAGGAAAAGCACTTTTGGTTATGTGTTTGTTTTAGCTGGGGGAGCAATCTCCTGGAAAAGTGCTAAACAAACAATTATTGTCTCATCCACTATGAAAGTTGAATTTGTAGCGTGCTTTGAGGCTACTATTCAAGCTTTATGGTTGCGGAATTCTCCTACAGGGTTTAGCATTATGCATTATGTTGCAAGGCCGTTGAGAATTTATTGTAATAATACCGCAACTGTCTTCTTTTCGAAGAATGACAAGTATTCTAAAGGAATAAAGCACATGGAAATGAAATACTTGTCAGTTAAGGAGGAAGTTCGGAAAAACACTGTGTCAATTGAGCACATTATGACTAGTGCTAATATAGCAGATCCTTTAACTAAGGGATTACCTCCAAAGACATTTATGAAGCATGCTATTGATATTGGTCTGGAGGATAATCATTAAGGCTTTTTCGTTTATGTTTGGATCATGCTAGTGCTTTGTAATAATGACACTTATGTTTTGATTAATCGACTTATGTTTTATTATGATGATGATTTCCGAACACTTTTCTGTATCGTATTATTGTTATTGTATACATTATTGTTGCACGATTAACAGAATTAGTCCTTTTCCTCAAGGACATTATTTGGGGATTATGTTTGCTCCTTATACAGACTGATTATTCTAAGTGATTGGTCCGTAGTACATGGAAGGACCACTTCTCTTTTATAGTAGTGTCTCCGCCATGACTCAACCAGTTGTTCAGAGATGATCAGGGTAATTAAGATAAACCCATTATGTATTAATTTAACCGTCTACGCGCCTTATGTTACAATTCAGAGTGACATTATGTTTTAATCAGTAATATGGTCCAAGTGGGAGAATGTAAGAATTATTATTATATTAATATTTAATTCTCTATTGTGTGCACCTAATTACTGATATTAGTTGCCTTAATTAAATAATGGTTAAATATATTGTTTCGGGTTTTTATTAGGAGTCCTAGTTTAAGTAGATTATGGTTAATAGTTACAGGCTATTAACATAACTGACTACTTATTCCATAAAGCCCCTCCTGTCACCTCTCTATATAAGTACACCTGTTTGTGCTTTAACCTAATTCATTCATATCAGCAACACACAGAAAGGAAGTGAATTAGAGAATAAGGAAGGCAGGAGAAGGCAAAGCTATAAAGGTTTTATTCTTTTATCTTTCTCAAGTAATTATATTATCAGATCTAATGGCTACATCACGTAAGTACCTTTCAGTAATTATTGTTTTAATCAAGATCCTATAATTTGTGTTTACATTTGCTTCATTACTCGTTATGTATGATCGTGCTATGCCGTACCTCCGTCTTATATGTCAAAGCGATAATTTTACCCCTTAATTTTTATACTGATCATCTGTTTATGTACACACTAAGTATTACGAGTATATCTATACTTTCTCCATTCCAATCATTTGTTTGCCTTTAATTAACATACCCGTCACAAAGAATAAAGAAGACAAATAAATATTTGGGACGACGGGAATATGTATGTATAATAATACAAGTTGTACATGAACCTACGGAGTATATGCGTACTCAGTAAGTAAATTATCCAGATGGATAACGTACGTAACGAGCTTGAGAGAGCAAGAAAATATGTGTCCACTTAATTAGCAGTACATGCTAATCAATAACTAATACCAGCTGGAATTAGGAAGCTAACAATTGATACACTCATACACACATTATATAATATGATGGCCTTAAAATCCCACATTATAAGCTTAAAAGGTTAAAGAACAAGCAAATAATTGAGCTTATTATTAATATTATTATTATAGATATTTAAAAGCATAAGGTATGGGTTTCGAAAAACAATACCTAGACTTAATATTGGTACCAAGTGGGTTAATGATGCTTTTTGTGTATCATCTTTATCTACTTTATAGATACCTAAACTTCCCTGAAACTACAGACATGGGTTTTGAGAATCATAACAAGAGAGCTTGGGTTAGAAGAATTATGGAGGTATATATCTCTTAAGTTTTTATTTTTTTTCTGTCAGCTCGTCTATTTTATAGTTCACCATTTTTATGCGAATGTCACAAGTTAAAGTTTAATTAGTTAAAGATAGAAGTACGTGTTTGATCAATATGATCTTTCAATGATTTCGTCTATATTAATTAGTTTGATGCATATGCGACACTAAAACATGAATATGATATTTGGACACTTGCGTTTAAACCCTGACTAATAAACATGTATCCATGTGACCATACATGATACTCTCTCTGTCCTAGTTAATTGTTTACACTAACTGTATTTTTTCCTCACGAAATAAAACAAACTTAACACAAACTTAAATTATTCACTGGGACACAGGCGAGAGGGGGTAGAATACAAGAGTTACAACTTATTAAAATTCATTCTAAGCATTACAAATTTACAATGTATTTAAATTTTCAGGTTGATGCATCTCATTTGGAAATACCCTTATCAGCAATATCATCAAATACAACAGCAGCAACATTTCTAGCAACAGTTTCATTAACATTGAGCTCATTGATCGGAGCATGGATCACGAACAACAACATTTTCCAAAGCGATTTCATCTATGGAGATGTAAGGCCGTCGACCCTAATGTTGAAGTACATAAGTCTTCTCATATGTTTCCTCTTGGCCTTCTCTTGTTTTGTGCAATCAACAAGGTGTTTCATCCACGCTAACTATCTCATAAGCATGCCTTTTAAAGACATGCCTGTTTATTATGTGGAAGTTGGTGTTATTAAGGGTGGTGAATTTTGGCAACTTGGCCTTAGGGCACTTTACTTTGCCCTTGGTATGTTACTTTGGTTCTTTGGTCCTATTCCTATGTTCGTTTCTTCGGTGTTCATGGTTGCGGTCCTTTATTATCTCGACTCTAATTCGACTCCATTGCATCAATATCAAGCTCTGTCCAAGAAGAGGTGTGATACAAACGTGACTAATGTGGGTGTCCAATGTTATGTATAGGTTTATACTTAGGAACTTAGCTTGTTGTTTGAATAAAGAGGGCATGATTGAGTGAATTTGTGCGTATCTTATTATGCATCATGATCCTTGTATAGAGGAGATGTCGAGAGGAAAGAATCAACAAATCAAATAGCAAAAATTATTATCACCAATTATTTTGTACTTTTGTTATATATTTTGTCCTCAAGTAGTCATGTTTAGTATGTACTCCCTTCATTCTATTTGTTATTTAATCTTAACTAATATAAGTTCATTTTTCTTTTCCACCATGTAGGGATTCTTGAAATATTTTATTTCCTCTTAATGATTTTAGAGATGGTTTTATGGATGATGGGTTTGAGACGTACAATTGAGACAAACCAAACCAAACTCAGAATCCAGAACTCAAATCGAGAACTAAAATAATTATTTAGGTGACGTTTGGTTCACACAAGAGAAAGGGAAAGGAAATTGAAAAGAGAAACATAGGGAAATGAATTATATCACCCCTAATATAAAGTTATGTTTATTTGGTTCTATATTATAAAGGAAAGGGTATCACATTATTTATTGTCCATCAAACCAATAGCCACCCCGTCCACCACCTACACCGACCAGCAACAACACAAACTACCATCTTCCACACCAACGACAGCACCACTCGTGCCGCCGGCATCCCACCTCGCCGGAATCATCTTCGCGTACCACCCTAAGACCGTCGCCCAGCCACTAACCCCCAACATAAACAACATACCTTCACAAGTGAACAACCACCACGCACCACCTCCGAAACTTCCTCCACCATCCACAAAATCACCAGATCTGGTGTTTATTGTGATGGGGGAGGAGGTTTCGAGGGAGATGGTGGTGGTTTGGAATGAATTGAGGATTGTTAGTTAGGGGGGTGTTAGATAGTGGTCATAACTGCCAAAGAAAGGGAGTCGTTGGCGATGGAGTGTGTGTGGACGCTGCCGATGGCAACTGTGGTGGTGCCAGGGTTAGTTGAGATTGTTGTTGCCGAAGCTGGTTGTTGGCGGTGGGCGAGAGTGGCCGCTGTGGTGTTGGTTGTTGTTAGGAAGGGAATGCAAATTGATACCCTTGGCCTTGAGGGGTGGGGCGAATCACTTTCGAGAGATAATGGGTACTTCCATTCCTGAGAGTGGGGTAAGGGTAAGGAAAATTAGACCAAACAAACAACAACAAAGGGACTTAAATTTTTTTATTCCTTTCCCCTTTTCTATAAACCCCAAACCAAACAGCCCCTTAATACCAATGAAAATTTGTGAAGAAATCAAATAGTCTCACATGTGAGTGTTATCCCACATTGATAAAAGAGGTGAGAGTTTACCACTTTATAAGGCAAGAGGCTACTAACCTACTACCTTTAGTGCCAATTGGTTTTAAAGTGGAACCTCTTGGCTTTATAAACCAGACTATCTCTCCTTAGCATAGGTGCGGCCAGGTCCGATAATGAATTTAATAAAATTAAATAAATTTTCAATCAATACTAAAATCCATCTAATATTTATAAAACAAAATAGAACTCTTAAGTAAAATTACGCTAAAAGAGTACTCCGCTATTAATGTACGACCTGATTTATTCGAACAATTGAACAACTATTTAACCTAAATACGCAAATAATGTAAATGTTTTGGTGGTAGAAATATCGTAGGGACTACAGATGGTTTTAAAGATACACAACAAGTCCAAAAGGAATACCGAGAATGTTTTGCATATCATCTAAGTGGAAAATAGTCCAAAACTCAAGGTATTCAAAAGGAATTATGCAAATCTCATGACACTAAAGGACATCAAATTCTGAAGTTTATCTCATGTTTATTATGTGAACAATTTCTTCTCCTTCTTTGGTGATGCTTTTGATAAGGTAGCTAGTTTAACTTTCATTGGATAAAAAATGAATATTACAAGTAACCGGAAAGATTATATAATAGTGTATACTCTAACGTTAGTCAAACATGCAGGCCGACCCAGTCTGACCCAGTCTAAAGATTATATAATTATAAGGGCTGGGTTTGGGTCGAGCATATCATACCCGGCCCACCCCTTGGGCCGAGTTCGGGTCCACCTTTGCCCGGACCGACACTTCCTTGGGCCGTGCCCGGGTTTAGCAAGTTAGGCTTGACCCGACCCGGCTCGTACGATTGACAAGCGCAAGTATACTCCATCTGTCCTTAGCATTTGTTTATCTCTAGTTAGAATATCCTCTCAGTAGTAAAAATGATAGACAAACGATAATGGGAACGAGGGAAGTATAAAGTTTAAAACGATTACATTTTGAAAGGATTTTTTTTAATTTGCCGTACTAACCAAACAAGCAAAAAGGTCACTTTCTAACAAGCAACAAGGCTCATTGCCAACAAAACTTTGATCTTGATCACAACCACAAAGATTACTCGTATCATTTAGTGATGAAGTTGGATAAACAAGGATTTTGTGAGCATTCTGTAACTCCTGCCTAAGTCTTTGGATTTCTTTCTCAAGTTCAGCATTCTTAGCCAACACACTCTCATGCCTTTCTCTTAAGGCCTTGTAATCTTTCTCAAGGCATTGGCTTTTCGACCGGGCTCTCTTGTTTTGGTACCAGATCGCCACTTGTCGGGGCGATAGGCCCAACTCTTGAGCCAATTGGATCTTTCGATCGGTATCGAGTTTCGAATCGAGCTTGAAGCTTACCTCTAGGAGTCGGACTTGGCCTTGTGTCAACCTCTTATTGTAGTGTTGTTCCTCTTTCATGGATTTAAATGAGTACATGGTTACTTAATTTGATATTTTGTAGTCTTTTACTTAAAGTGGATCGTACCATTTATAGCATGTTCGATGTCAATTTATAAGGAGCTTGTATTATGGCATTAAGCTATTAGCTCTTTCATTTCAGAATCCCCCTATAACTAAAAAAATAAGTCATTGAGAAAATTTTCCCGCTCAAATTTCACAGCTTGGGTTTGGGTCTTTATTAGCAATAATCATTCTATAAATACATTTTATACAAATTAGATCCATAAGTGGTTCTATCACCATTACATTCCTTCAATAGAATATATTCTTATACAAAATATATTTAGTAGTATTACCATTTAATCATTTATTTTAAATAATTTTTTTTATCACAAATAGTCTCCATCAAAATATCTTCAAGTGGAAAAAAGCTAATCTATTTGCTTTATTTACTTTGTATTTTTCGATCATTTTGTTGTAAGGTATTAAGGTATTATACATAAAAGTAGGATATCATAGACTTATTAAAATAAGTTATTGATCTATTAAATGACAAGTTGACTTTTTTAAGATTTTATATAAAAAATTTGTTTATTTGTAAGATCCTACACATAAAAGTTGGATATGACGAATTGCAACGATTTGAAATACAAAAATTTCTTAACACAAATTAGAGGGTTAGATGAATCATTATTAAAATAACTATTTATTTAGGGCTAATAAATGAGTTGTCATTTACATATTGGAACCGTCTTTAAGGAAAAGACCGTCACATATTTAAAAATTGTCTCATACAATATTACCCCCAACTAAGAACTAAAGTTCTTTAAACGAAGATTTAAAATACCGTGCATTTGCACGGGATCTACACTAGTAACTAATTGGTTGATTAAGTTTTGCTTTCAATGAATAAGGGTTTAATTAGATGGTTTCACGTGGGGTATAGTCCCACCTTTAACAATGAAAGGGCGCCCTAAGATGTAATAATATAAATTTGTTAATGTGATGGTTTTCTTAATTTATTGCTTAAGTGGACCTTCTAGTATATCGAGATTGACGATTATCTATATGGGATGGGCATAATTGGTTGCTATACCTTGTCAATTTGGCATGATCTCCTTAATGCAATAGAATTTAGACAATTAATTTGCTTTTGATGATATGAACAGCGAACTCATAAAAACATTCCAACTCCAACCATCCACAGTATATACAGATGTCAATTAACTTAGGTTATAAAGTTATGAGAGGTAATAACGTGGGTTCAAATCCCGTCGTTTGCAATAAAATTGCTCTTATTATGCCTCTCTTTACACTAAAGAAAAACAATGATAAGGCATCGAAAAATAGTAGTACAGCTTTGGTGTCGAAGTATTGAAATGACTCTTGCCTATTCTTGACCTTATACTCTTGACACTATGTTGGAATTGTCGCTACTACCACTTTGTTAGATTAGTATAATAGAGTCCTTTTTAGGCCAAGCCAACATGATTTTACTGTTGGACTCCTTCATAAAAGGTTTCATACTAATTGAGTGGTAGGTCTCTTATAAATCAGGCAATACTCAACCATATTAGCAAAGGCAGTCCACTACTTTGATCTCCTTCACACATTGGACCCAGCTGAACCATCGGCTCTGATACCACTTTTTAAGACTGTCGCCTTCGCCACTCCGTCACGTTAGTATGATATTGTTGCTTTGGGCCAAACCCGTATGATTTTATTCTTGAGCTTCTTCCTAAAAGGCATCATAGTAATGGGGTGGTAGGTCTCTTATAAACAAGACAATATTTCTCCTCTTTTTCAATATCGGACTCTGATTGGCCACCCTAATACATTAATATCACTCCTTGTTCGTAAATTAAATAAACAAACTAATAACTGCATAATCGTGCTTTAATACCTGACTAAGCACATATTGATAAATAAATTTATCACGTAAATTAATCTCGAGTAATTAATTTACATACATGGTTCTTATATTAAATAAATATTCAATTGTTTAAAAAAAGATCACTTTATTCATTATATTTCTATTGTCCTATTTTGTCCTTAATTAATTTCAAATTAATTGTTCGTTTCTAAATCTAATAAGTAAATTAAATGAATTCCAATATTATCCCTTGATATTTAACTATTACCACTCCTTACACTACCCTACCATTGCTCCCGTTTTCTTTATTTCTAAGGATAGATATGCCATTTTCTCAAATTTTTCTTGAATTATTCCGAAAGTGAAATTATGGGGAATATAAGCGAAATGAAAAGAGTAATATTTACTTATATATTTGTAGAAAATTGAAAAGATAAATGAGTACCTCAAAATATGAAAATGACAATCCAATATCTCATTCGCTATATACTAAAAGAATAAGAAAAAGACAAAGTTTTCCCGATTAAAACATAACCCCTATTTTGATACTCCCTCCGTACACAAAATAGTTTTAGTAAAATAGACAATCTTATTCAGGTAATACTAATGAACTTTCTCTAACAGTTTCATCTACAAAATCGTGCAGTTGCACGAGATCTCTACTAGTATAGAAAAAAATGATACTCCCTCTGTCTCAAATATTTATTTACCTTTGATTAAAATATCTATAACAAAGAATATAAAATGCTAACAAATCTATGAGACGGAGGGAGTACATTATAACTTTTGTAAAGTTTTTAGCCCTCAAATACGCAAATCCGGTTTCACCTAAAGAATAAAAAAACTACAAATTTGTCCGGTCAAGTTTTCTCCCAATATTCACCTTCTCATAAATGGTCTCCACTCTCATTAATTAGCATCCTCTTTTTATTTATATACCAAAAATAAATAAAATTATCTTCTTACAGTTTTATTTCTCTAATATTAGTATGAACTCTTTTAAGTCCCCAATTCGATTATATTTGTCTAAAATTAATAAGAAATTGATTACTACAAATTTAATTTTAACAAACTACTCGGATAAGGTCGCCTAACACAAAATTAGGTATTAATATTATCGTTTCCGTATAAATTGCTTATAGACGATAAGTCATTAATTAATATAATATGCCAAATCCAATTCACGTACAAATAATATTGCACCATCTATTTTTCAATTCTTAATATAAAAATTATTTGTAGCAGATTTATCACTAAATTCCAAGCAGAGTTAATTAAATTATAGTAATTCTGTCAGAATTGATTGATTAGGGCACTGTGTACCGAGGAAAATTTGGTGAACAATGTCGTTAGGAGAGGATGCATGCTTGGCCTTCCTCATTTAATGCCCTATTGGTCAATTTGTCATCTCATTTAAGTCTCTAATTGTCGGTCTACCATACATGCATATAGCCATATACATTTCAAATCTCAGCAACTACAACTGATCGACTTTACGAGTTATATGGTCAACTGTATATGGCTAGAGACGACATCTTAAACTGTGTTAAGAACTCACTTGCACATTGCAATTCGCGTGATTCATATGTTAAAGCCTAATTTCAGCTTATTCCGAGTATGCATATGGACTTATGGTTTATTTTAGTAGCCTAATTAGTGTAACACCCGTGAAAATTCACAGGACTGCCTATATCTATTTAAACTATTTAAATAAAATTCATCAGAATAAGTTTGTGAAATAGATGTTTGACGGTAGATTTATTGTCATAATGTCATTGTTCTGGTTATTTTTGTTTCTACTACTAATTATAATAAATGTCAATGTTAGGGGGCGTGTTTTTCAGCCGAAAAGAGCTCAAATGAAGTGAACTGAATGAATTTGAACAAAACTAAACTGAAATAATAATAATAATAATAATAATAATAATATTTTCACTCGGGTGATTTTGGCAATTCATTTCGAATAAACGCGTGCCTGCACTCTCGAGATCTAACACCTTTTCAAAAGATATCGTCTTTGATTTTAAAGATTTTTTAGGATTTTATATCGTAGTTAAAGCATCATAACTATATTGTAGTAAAAGCATCATAATTAAATACAAACAATTCCAAAATACCAAATACAAAATTATTTATTTACTCCTACAATTAAAAAAAACGCCTACTGTTTTGTTTTAAAATAATTGAAGTTCAAGCCCTACGCCTACTTTAGATAGCCAAATTATTATTTCCCGTTTAGGCGATGTCCTCCTTGACGACATCCGGAAATGGAAACATGGTCTCACCGTATAGGCAGCGACGATTCGGACTTAGGTAGAAACCTGGATGTCAGGGCCTCGCCGAAAACCACCCGGTGCAGATGAAGTCCAAGAGATATAACAGGTCGTGTAATCATGAACCTAATCAGATTAATAACTTCAATTAGTAAGTCGTTCAAAAACGCGAGATCGTGTACAAAATGCGGAATAAATATAAGTAAAAATGTATATGTATTTTTACCGAAAAATGTGAAAAATGAAGATTTTGATAAATGAATGTTTTTCTTTTGTAAAAAATGAATCATATCACATATAACCCTGTCAAACTTTATAATGTTTTTTACAATTCAAATGAAAATTATAGAGAAATACTTTTTTTATTACAAAAATTCACGGCATCAAAATAATTGAGTTTAGTATTAAGAGACAATTGCTACCCACCTTTATCTTTTTTACTTTCTCCTCTCACAATCGGTTCAAACATTACTTCCTCCGTTCCATTTGACTGTATACATTTGTTGAATATATGTGAGGCATATTTTAATCAAATGTTTAGAATCAAATGGAATGGAGGAAGTATATATTTTGTCTCATCCACTTGTCATTCGATCCCACACGCTATATATTAAGATTAACCGATTGTGAAAGGGTCAAGGAAAAGGTGGGTAAGAAAGTTGGACGGAAAAAAGTTGATTATATCATTTTTTATTGACACCAAGTGATATCGCACAGCACAACAAATAGAACAAAAATAAAATATGTAACTTGAAGAGACTGAAAGTCACATTGCAGTAAAACAATACCAAGAAATCAACAAATGACTAATAAGTATCCCAACAAATACTAGACAATATTCATCAATCTCTAGACTCCAGAAGAAGCATCACCTTAGAGGCACCCATTTACAGTTCCCTTGCCATCACATAACAATGAATAGAACCACTTCTACCACCCGTCTCAGTCTGTCCACCACCACAGTAATACCACCATCATCTACCGCCTTAAGCTCAACCACGCACTACCCAGTACCTCACCACTGAAAAACGTGACACCAACAACGATAATACTAACAACGTGTCACTAAGCAGTAGATGATCTATAAAACTATTTCAAAATTTACAGTTCACTCAAAATATGTGACTTTTAGAAATCTTAATTAATTATTATGTTGTAATCTATACATTCCAATGGTAAATGTATACAAATGTACTATGACTAAGGTTAGGTGGTATTTTGATGAGCTTCAAACCTGCGTCATGAGCTCATCACAATGACAGTTACCAACTTAGGTAGTATGTAGACGACACCCAAGTACGACATGCAATTTATAACTTACACACGGTTTGGTATAAAAATTTAATAAAATATAGAAGGGTGGAGAAATTGTTGTATTATTGATCATGATTCTATTAATTACATATGAGATGATATATTGAATAGTCGACAGTATATAACTCTCAAAGAACAGACATCAAAGTCATGCAGTGTTCTATTGAAAGAAATGGGCAAGCAGAGCTATACCTTCACTTGTGATACATCAAAGACATTAGTTGTAGCCACAAGATTTAATTTGTTAAGTCCGATGTTCTCAAAAATTCAGCTTTGTTTATGCACTCATCTTCTCCCATGCTTTCTTTCTAGCTTTCCTCGCCTGCAAAGACAAAAAAACGATACTACACTTCTGAAAACAAATTATCATGCCAGCAAACCATACTAAACTTAGTACTTATCCTATCTCATGATTTTCCTTTTTAACTTTCCACTAAAAACCGTACTCCTTATCAAGGACCCGATGACTTCTCAGTTTCCAAGTGCCTCTATATACCCAGAACCATCGCGTTTGCCGCTCTATTTCGCAACAAACCGCACGCCGCCCTGTTGTTCTCAATTCTGCAGACCGGAAAGGTGAAGGTATTTGTATCTGTGCCAGACAAAATTTGACTGTCATCTGTTATCCAAACACTTATATACATCAACTAAATTTAACTGTCGTGTGATATCCAAACACTTTTATACATCAACTAAAAGTCGTACCTCATGAAACTATAGTTTAGAGTCTATTGATCGAATACGAAAGAGGGGGGGGGGGGGGGGGGGAGTATTAAAAACTAGCCCCACTTTTTCGATTTATATGATATGTAATTAATTATTTGATCTTATGAATTAAAATCAACTTAATTAATTAATCAAAGTAAGCATAAGTAACGAAATACCGAAAAGTAAAGAGAGTAGAGAGAGGCACACGGATTTTTGAAGTGGTTCAGTTTCACACGTTGAAACCTACGTCCACTATTCTCGATTAATAATTCTTAGTACCTTTCTACGGATTACAAAAATTATCAACCCACTCGTATAATCAACACTATGATTATAACTCAAGGTGAGGATCGCTAAATACTCTATACTATCTTACGCTAATAAGAAAGTACAATATAACTCACACAAATTCCCGTTAAAGAATTGTAAGCTTATAATGATGTACTATTATCCAATAACGTATTTCACTCAAGCGATTGATAATAATTGATGCACGACTCTTTTGAAAACAAACACTAAAAATAATAATATTTTGCTCAAAGGTTTGCTTTAAAACGGTTTTGGAAAATCAACACAAGTAGTAGATGTGCCGTGTTGTTCTTATGTATTTCGTGTGTTTCAAGAGTAAGATGTGAAAGAGTATTTATAGTAGTAGAATCAAAGTAGATCTAAAACCCTAGCTTAATATTTAAGAAAGATATTTATCTTTAATATCATAAAATAATTTTGCTTTATCTTTTAGAAATATCTTTATCTCAAATATTATTTGGTTTATCTTATAGAAATATATTTATCTTTAATATCTCAAAATATTGTTGTAAAGATATAATAGAATCCTAGATTAGGTAAACAAGGGAAACAACCTAAGGAGGCCGAAATCCCTAGTCTCACGAAACCCTAGGAGGCACGCAACCCTAGGTGGCACAATCCCTTGGTTTACACGAAACCCTAGATGGCTCAAACCCTAGGTGGGCTTATTAGGTTAACAACAAATTGAGATAGAATATATTAGAAACCCTAGGTAGCATGACAACCCATAAGTTGTATTACTAATCAATAGAATCTCATAAATATATTCTCTATTAAAAATTTTGATAAATATAAAAATACTCTTTCACTTTTGAAAACATTTAAAACATTTTATTTCCAAAATCATGCATCAACATTTATCATCCAAAGTTATTGGCTAAAGCTATAACTTTGAACTTAAAATCACTTGAATGGAATAGTTACCGAATGACGACCTATACTATCTAATCTTCAGAAAGATCTTCAGTATACGGATCATCTCTTCATCTTGATCACAAAGACCCTCCATCTTGAGTCTTGTGTTATTTGAGGTAGATCTTGCTTGAAACGTTTTTCCTTAAAGTTATGACTGGGTAGCTATAACTTCCATGTAAACTTCCAAAGTTATTCCTGAAGTTGTTATAACTTTGTCTCACAAACTTTGTCAAAGTTATGCCTGAAGTTCTTATAACTTTGATCTTTCTTCTCATAATTGTTGCTAGCTATAATAAGACTAAAGCACACAATTACACGCATATGATATATCGAGTAAAGCACATTTATCAAGTAAGCACATGTCATTATCAAAACTATAAAATTGGTCCAACAAATTCCTCCTTTTTGATGATGACAAGTCTCTTATGATTTCCTCTCAACATTGTGACTAAGTATGGTTCCCCCTCAACAAAGCACTCCAAAGTTATAGAAACTTTGATCGCAAGAACATAACAACTTAGCCAAAGTTATAACTTGAAAGACTTTAAGAGATAACGAGTCTTGACAAGGAGCAAGCTTAAGCAAAGACTCAAATCATATCATTTTTCCCCCTCTTGGCATCATTGAAAAGACAAGAACAAGGATATAAAATGACTAGAATAACATACTCCAAGGCAAGAAATAGATATGCAAAATACGCAATACTAAACGATATATACCAAGCAAAATCAAATATCAAATGTTAATAAAAACTACAAACCACAATAGAAATGTTAGTTGCCAAAGGGCCGAATATGATAGTGTATAAAGCCAAAATGGGCCGAATGGTTAAGTAGTTTAAGAAACAAACAAGCTAAGATAAGAAGATCAAGGCAAATTGGGTTGGCGAATGATGTTGGGGTTAATGTAATCGGGTCGGGTACGGTACTCAAGAGTAGAAAGACGATCAAGGCACGTCGACACATGATTAGCTTGGGCGGTGAGACATACATCAAAGTTCCGAACCTTCAAAGAAAGAGCCTCCGTAGCATCATGAATAGTGTGCATACCTTCACGCATCTCCGAACCACTCTTCACCAATGCACCTCCTTGGCTAACCAAGAATTGAATCCGAAATCGTTGCCTAAACATCTCTTGTCCAATATCGACAACATTCCTCTCTAATTTAGCGAGGCAACCATCAACACCCGTCATCCAAGACCGCAACTCACCACTCACACCCGACCCACCACTCACACCCGACCCACCACGGTCACGGGGTGGAGCTAGTGGACCCTCTTGCCACGGTTTGAACAACCTTGTCCACCACCGCATCAATTTTCTAATCTTGCGCATCAAGGCGCTCCATTACTTTACCCATAAACACATCCAACTTATATTCGAGCCCCGAAAAGTCAGTCACCACCGGTTTCACCATACCCGTACCTCCTTTTGTCATAAAAACCAATTCCGGACCACAAGCCTCCAATTTCATAAATTTCAAAAACGTATCACACATATCATCTTTTAAGGTAACATCATAACTACCCGAATCAACAACCCCTTTCGACTCAAGTAGCCGAGACACCCACATCCCATATGGTAAGTCAAGGGTCGAATAAATTTTGTCTTCGGTTACCGAAAAAGCAGTTTGAGAAATTCTTGAAAATACAAGGAAAGCAAGATTGACCCGGTTACCTTCCAACCAATTTTTCACAACCATCATCTCATAGCAAGCAATTTTATCCCGTCCTCCCCGACGCGGAATAACCGTGTTCCACAAAAAATTCAACATAAACTTCAATTTTGTGGACATATTCCCCGCCAAAACACAACTAGATAAAGTAGCCCCATCATCAAAATACCGCGTCACCTCCAACTTAGCCGGGTCCGACAGTTCGTCCCATGACGTACTCGGGTCGATTTTGATTCCATCATCAGGAACCAAAAACAGAGTACAAAAATCAGCCATGGTGACCGAAACTGATCGGCCATTAACAACGGCATTCAAAACTCCAGAAGTTAAAGAAACAGAAGCGAAAAACTGAATTACCTCAATCGGATAAACTGGACCCGAAAAACGTGACACAGTTTCCCATTCTTGAAAATTTAGAAAGTCGTTAAAAAATCCCAAAGCCTCATATTTTTCACACCATGCTTTCGGAAAGCTACGACCTCCATGAATACCGAACTTAGCAACCCGGTTAACTAACTTTCGTTCATCTTTTGTTAAACGAAGCTTGTCAAGCCCGGACGCCGTCTCTTGAGGCGAAAAGTCACGAAACAGTGTCCGTGGGTTCTCCTCGGGAATCGTGCAAACAGAATCCGTCATTGCTTCTTCTTGAACTCTAGTCTTTCCCTTATTTAATCTTCTTCTCTTAGTACCCTCAAGGACCGAACCCGACTCGGTTTGGATCAAATTTGGTGTTTTTTGTTTTGGGTTAGGAGAAGGATTAGTGGGAATGCTAGGTTTTGGAGTTTTGGGGTTTGGGGTTTTGGTAATTTTTGATCTTGTGGAAGCCATCGATGAAGCTTGAAGGTGTTGGGTAGAAATGTTTTGTTTGTTTGTTGTTGTTGTTGTTGTTGTTGCCGTGAGAAAGGAGAAAAAAAAAATTTGGTGAAAGTTTTGATGGTGATAGTGATAGGTGATTATGAGAAGTGTTGGGTTTTGTACCTTTTGTACTTGAGTACATAGGGTGCCGACTCAAGAGTCCTCTTTTTCCTTTTTTTTTTTTTTTTTTTGAATTTGCGTAGGAAAAGGATTCTTAGGTAATTAATTTTAGGGATATGGTAAGGATGTGATTTGGTAAATAAAAAGATATGGTAAGGTATTTTGGTTGAGAATTTTCGGCCAACTAGAGTACATGGGTAGAATTTTAGTTCAATTGGGAAGGTGAATAAGATAGGTTTTTGGCAAATATGTGGTTCATAATTCAATTTCCATAAAACACTTAATATGCAAGATACACACGTAAAATATATAATATTAAACACAAATATACTAGCAATGAAATATGCGGACACAGTCATATAATCTCATCTTATTCTAACCAGTCACGCAGGTTCACAAAATAAATAAGACGAATTTAATTGCTACTGATTAAACCAATTTGCAACCGTAAAATCTCAAAACGTCTTCTCGCTAACGCCTTTATTAAAATGTCAGCCCATTGATTTTCAGTACTACAAAATTCGAGTTTAATGTTGCCCTTTTCTACATGGTCACGTAAAAAAATGATGTCTAATGTCTATATGCTTAGTACGAGAATGCTGAGGCTGATTTTAGAAATGACAATAGCACTCGTATTATCACAGAAAACAGGCATACAACCTACATTAACACCATAATCACATAGTTGTTGCTTTAACCAAAGTAGTTGAGAACATACCAGTCCTGCAGCGATATATTCGGCTTCTGCAGTAGACAATGCAACCGAATTTTGCTTCTTTGAGCCCCAAGTAATTATGCAAGGTCCAACAAACGTGGCAAATGCAGAGGTACTTTTTCTATCTAAGGAACATCCTGCATAATCTGCATCTGAATATCCTACTAGATTGAATTTACACTCAAGTGGATACCACAAATATAAATTAGATGTACCAATTAAATATCTCAAGATACGTTTAACTGCAATCATATGTGACTCTTTAGGACATGATTGAAATCTAGCACAGACACACACGCTGAACATAATGTCAGGTCTACTTGCAGTTAAATATAATAAAGAACCAATCATACCTCGATATGTAGTCTCATCTACGGACTTACCATTTTTGTCCAAGGTCAACTTTTTATCAGTTACCATAGGTGTGTCCATTGGATGAGCGTTCTCCATACCAAAATTTCTGATTAGCTCCTTGACATATTTTTGTTGGAGAATCTTTATTCCTTCTTTGGTTTGTTGAATTTGCAATCATAGGAAGAATTTTAATTCTCCCATCATGCTCATTTCAAATTCTGAGGTCATTAGATCTGAAAAATACTTGCACAATTTATTGTTAGTAGAACCAAAAATAATATCATCTACATAAATTTGAGCAACAAGTAAATCAGAACCCTCGGATTTTAGAAATAGGGTTTTATCGACATACCCTCTTTTAAAATTGTTTTGCAATAAAAATTTTGACAGTCTGTCGTACCAAGCCCTAGGCGCTTGTTTCAAACCATATAAAGCTTTATCGAGTTTAAAAACATTGTTTTGAAATTTTCTATTCAAAAATCCAGGAGGTTGTTTAACAAAAACCTCTTCTTCCAAATAACCATTAAGAAACGTAGTCTTAACGACCATTTGGAACAAATTCATTCCTTTATGAGCTGCGAAGGCGATGAGCAAGCGAATAGCTTCAAGTCTTGGTACTGGTGCGAATGTCTCGTCATAATCAATCCCTTCTTGTTGATTATAACCTTGAACGACCAAACGAGCCGCATTACGAACTATAACTCCTGAATCATCCAATTTATTTCTGAATACTCATCGAGTACCAATCACAGTTCGATTAGAAGGTCGTGGCACAAGGTGCCAGATTTTATTACGTTCAAACTGTTGAAGCTCCTCTTGCATTGCTACAATCCAGTCGGATTCTGCAAGTGCTTCTTTGATGTTGGTAGGCTCTATGGTAGACAGAAAAGAATAGAATGAACAAAAGTTATTTAATGTTCGCCTAGTTTGAACTCCCTTATTCAAACTTCCTAGGATACTATCCATAGGGTGAGAACTCTTATAATTCCATTTCTTAGAGTTCCTAGGCTCATCATCATCTGATGAACTTTCACTTTCCTCAAATGATTCAGAGTTAAGTTAGTTCCCCCTGAGTTGGACTCCGGGGTTATAGCTAAAGTTGGTACAACTTCAGTTACTAAATCTTGATCTGGGTTCAAAGTTATAACATCATCAGCTATAACTTCGGTTTCTTTCTCCTTATTTTGAGAAGAGACAATCGTATCATCAACTATTGTCTCAGTTCTCTTTTCAAGGTCATTTGCGGATTTATCAAGTTCATCATTGATTCCTTCAATAACTTCTTCATTGATTTCTGGCACGTCATCCCTTGAAAGGCGAAAGTCGGGATCATCCATGTCTTCTTCTTCATTCTGTTCAACTTGCTCAGGCACATTATCTTCATCAAATACAACATGAAAACTTCTTCTATGCACAAAGTTCTTTTGTTAAAGACTTTAAAAGCTTTACTATGATTAGAATAACCAACAAACACAGCTTCCTCACTTCGTGGATCAAATTTGCTCAAATTAGTTTTTCCATTATTATGGACAAAACATTTACTCCCGAAGCAACGAAGGTGAGCTATATTGGGTTTTCTCCCTCTTAAAAGTTCATAGGAAGTCTTTTTGAGAATAGGTCTAATCATAGCTCTATTGTGCACATAGCATGCAGTACTAATGGCTTCGGCCCAAAAGTTCTTAGGAAGGCCACTACACAAAAGCATAGTGCGGGCCATGTCCTCTAATGTTCTATTCATACGTTCCACGACACCGTTTTGTTGTGGGGTTTGTGGTGCAGAAAAGTTATGTCATACACCATTCTCCCTACAATATTCTATAAAAGCTTGATTATCAAATTCAGTGCCATGATCCGTACGAATGGAAACTAACTTTTTATCATACTTGTTTTGGGCAAGCTTCATTAGTACCACAAACTCATCGAAAGTTTCATCGTTTGTAAATAGAAAGATAGGCCATACATACCTTGAGTAGTCGTCAACTAGGACGAATACGTACCTTGATCCACCGCGGCTTCTGACTTTCATAGGTCCACACAAATCCATGTGTACCAACTCAAGTGGACGCTCTGTACTTACTACTCGTTTTGGTTTGAATGAAGATCTAACTTGTTTACAACGGGCACATGAGTCACACATCTTTTCTTGTTCGAATTTGATTGAGGGTAAACCCTCAACTAAATCCCACAATTTGAGATTCTTTAAAATCGTTGGACTGATGTGTGCAAACCTCTTGTGCCACAAGCATGAATCATCCACAGTAACTTTCATACACGTAAAGGAACTTGTAATTGTTGGAGTAAATGTCCTCAACAATAGTGCGATCACATAATTAAATCTCAATAATAAGAATACAAAGGGATGATGAATATTATAGTCAACTGGTCAACATAAATCGGTAATGATTGACTCAATTGAGTTTGACGTTACTGTCGTATGACGGTGGTGATCAGTTGATCTCTTGAGGTCACACCTAAAGGACAATCCCCTAATCATGTACATTAATTAATTGTATAGCGATACAGATTAATTAATCCCTTAAATTGAACCAAGTTTAAATTGTAAGTGAGAAATATATCTTATTGTAATATGATTAAATAAGATTCTTTTAGTAATTTAATTGTTATATTACTAAGAATACATTATGTTTATGAAACATTTGAGATAAGTTAATTTGGTTAATTATAATTACAAATTGTTGTAGATTATTTTAACCAAATATGAGAGGACCCATTTTATTTACATGAAATTATAAAATATGACTTAAATTGTTAAGTCTAATTTATTTGTTATGAAATTGCATTTAAATTGGTTAAATGTACATTTATAAGCCTAATTACATGTTACATGTCACATGTCACATATGTGACAAATGACAAATTGCAAAAATAAAATGGACACCCATTTTATATGGGTGCACCGGTTTTGTGGTGTTAGTGGGTAGGATTTTAGGTTGTAATTTTATTCTAACTAAGAATTAGAACAAATCATTACTACAATAACCCATACACTCAATCTTGCATTGTGAAGAACAATGTGAAAATGACAACACCCCAACTATGTGGGGTGTGTGTGTGACCGGTTTTCACAAGCCACAAAGGGGCTTGTTTTTCCCTCTTATTATATACTACAACATCTCATATTTTGAATGTATCCTTATCTCTCTAAATCTCTTCTTTCTTACTCTAAAACTCAAGAAGTTCTCATATAATTTAGAGTTCATATTCTAATAAAATTACTAGTATAGTAATAGAGTTATTAGATTTATTTTAAAGGGTTACTACTAATAATACTAGTGTAGTATTTTAGTAGAGATAAAAAGGGTTGTCTTGGGTGCTACTTATAGGAGTGTTCTTATACTAAGAACTTGGAATTCATCCTCATCTTCATAGCTCAAGAACAATATTTGAAAGGAGTTCAAATATTGTGCCCACATTACTTCATAATCAATGTAAGAAATTGTTCTTTCCTTATCTTTTGTTATGCATGCATAAGGTCCATATAGTTTAAGAGTAAACTATTAATAATATGATATTAGAAATGTTTAATATCGAGTTTAAGAATGTGACACCCTCAAATTTGCGGAAAGAAAAAAAATAATTTAACTAAATAAAAGATGAAAATACATAACAAGGTGTCTTAAATAAAAAGGTTCATAACAAAAAGGAAATAATATTATACATAAAAATTATCCAAAACGGGAGACATATCTCCCGTATAAATACGGAAATAAAAGAGTGTATAATAATATACAATCCTAAAGAACCGAATATAGGTCCAAGGTAAATACTTCGCTCGCTAGCTCGTCAATGTACCCAAGTATGCATCACAAACCTGCCAACCGTATTAAATATAAACACGGAAGCCACAGTCAGTGGGGAGTAACTCCGAGTTCTCCCAGCCACGAAATGTCGAGTTTAATAAAACATGAAGAACATAAAAGAGATGTATATGGAAAATACAAAACCTTAACATATACGATATGCTTTTCATGTTATGAAACAAATAACTAACATATAACCTAGCATATGAAAGCTATCATGGGAAACCGTTATTAATCTATAACACGAGGTAGGGAAGCTGGTATGCTAGCTCAGAGGTTACCTTTAACATGGCCATGATACACTCAAACCTTAATCAAACATAATATCATGTGAATCAGTTAACAACCGGTAATCCAAACTCTATCAACCTTAGCCGGCTTGCATCTCACCTTCTAAGATTCATAGAATCATACACACATGAAAGACCAATCCGTCTAGAAACAGGCATAAGTTCTTAGCACGGTCAATAGTCGACTTCTGTAACTCGAGGCTATACCACAAGGTAGGTAAACATCCTAGTCCTAGACTGATCAGACCTAGCGACAACAGCTATTCCATTCCCCGTCTCATGACAAAACAGTACACAAGAATCTCTACTAGGCGACCCCTTAGACAGAGTTGGCTAGTACTTAAGCTGGCTCCATTCCCAAAGTGGAACTATTAGGCAGCCATGCCCCGACTTGGAGATAAGCCCCCCAGGTCGTGACACAAAAGCTATTAACCATGAACTATATACTCGTTAAAGTTAGTACGGCCTATCTATGTCATGGTCCAAGCTACTCATTTAGAATTAGAATGGTCAAGACGCCATATACTCATAATTCTCTATGGGTACTTAGTCAACACGACATATATCATATAATCAAACAGTC
>JAIUZE010012886.1:0-11931 GCA_022085475.1 Heliosperma pusillum | reverse complement strand
TGGCTTGAAGATGCTTAATGTTGAGTTTTAACTCTGAGATTATAGCTTCATTAGCCATAACTTTAGACTCAAGAGCTTCTTTCTCAACATTTGTCTTGTCTGAAGTTATAGATGAAGTTGCCATAACTTTAGACTTGAGCTTTTTAGCTTTGGCCTTAAGAAGTTGGTTTTCCTCAGCAATGTCAAGGATTTGTTCTTTAAGATCTTTCAATTCTAGACTCTGCTCATGACAATGATCTAAGGCTTCTTCAAAATACTTAATTAAAGACTTCTTAGATAAATTCTTAACTTGCTTTTTAAGTTCAAGATGACTAACATCTTCATCATCTTCTGAATCTGGTTCTGAATCTGAGTTGCCAACAAGACACATCTCGGATTCGCTTTCATTGTCACTGTCAGAAATTAGGTCAAGACTGACGTTGCTTAGACACAAGTTGGCGACTTCCTCTTCCTCTGACTCGTCGTCTTCTGTGTCGAGATATCCCCAGCAATAAGCCATCATCACTTGCTTGAATTCCTTCTTGGTTTTGTCTCGTTGATTTTTGTCTTTGATTTTCTTCCATGTAGGGCAATCTTTGATCATGTGATCATTATCCCCACATTTGAAGCAACCACGACTAGAAAGAGACCATTTTGACTCAATTGACTTCTTGTAAGATTTGTTGGTGTTGTTGTTAAACGTTTTCCCTTGTGGTTTGTTAAAGAACTTTTTCTTAAAACGTCTAGCAAACAACACTGTTTCATCTTCAAGATCCGAATCTTGTCTTTCACTAGATTCGGCCTGTAAAGCCACCTTCTTGCTAGTACTATCATTTGCCGCATCTTCATCAAGAGTAATCTCATGAGCCATTAGGGTTCCAAGTAGCTCTTGATAAGATAGGTCGGATAGATCTTTACATTCCTCAATTACCGTCACCTTAGGTCTCCATCGTTTAGATAGACTTCTAAGGATCTTCCTGGCAATTTCCTCGGAGTCAAAAGTTTTCCAAGATTTTTCAATTCATTAATGATGCTGGAGAAGCGAGTAGACATGCTGTCAAGCGATTCATTTTGTTCCATGGAGAACAATTCGTATTTTCGCATAAGTAGAGCTATGCGTTGCTTTTTGACAACAGTTGTCCCCTCATAAGCTAACTCAAGACCATCCCATATTTCCTTGGCAGTAGAACTAGATGAGAAACGATCAAATTCAGTATGGCTCATGCCGTTTTGCAACAGACTAATAGCCTTTGAATTTTTCTCAGCTTTCTTATAATCTGCCTCAACATAGTCATCTTCTTTCTTTTCGATGGAAGTGCCTGTAGCCGTTCCAAGCATGATCTTATTAGGACCATTCTTAATGATTAGCCAACACTCCCAATCGTTACCCTTTATGAAATGGGTCATCATATTTTTCCATCGACTGTAGTTCTTCCCATCGAATACGGGACACTTCAGATGTTTGGAATCCATTAAAATAAAATTAAATGCAGCGGAAAATAAATAAAAATAAAAAGATAAATGGATCAGACTCCTTGCTGTAAGGCAATCAAGATCACGAGGCTCTGATACCAATTGTAGAGTCTATTGATCGAATCCAAAAGAGGGGGGGGGGGGGGGGGGGGGCGTGAATTGAGTATTAAAAACTAGCCCCACTTTTTCGATTTATATGATATGTAATTAATTTATTGATCTTATGAATTAAAATCAACTAATAATTAATCAAAAGTCCAAGCGCGAATAACGAAATAACGAAAAGTAAAGAGAGTAGAGAGAGGCACACGAATTTTGAAGTGGTTCAGCTTCACACGTTGAAACCTACGTCCACTATTCTAGATTAATAATTCTTAGTACCTTTCTACGGATTACAAAAATTATCAACCCACTCGTATAATCAACACTATGATTATAACTCAAGATGAGTATCGTTAAATACTCTATACTATCTTACGCTAATAAGAAAGTACAATATAACTCACACAGATTCCCGTTAAAGAATTGTAAGCTTATAATGATGTACTATTATCCAATAACGTATTTCACTCAAGCGATTGATAATAATTGATGCACGACTCTTTTAAAAAACAAACTCTAAAAATAATAAATATTTGCTCAAAGGTTTGCTTTAAAACGATTTTGGAAAATCAACACAAGTAAAATAAATAGCCGTGTGTATGTAGTGTATTTCGTGTATAGTCGTGTGTTTTACAATTGATATGTGAATGAGTATTTATAGTAGTAGAATCATAGTAGATCTAAAACCCTAGTATAATATTTAATAAAGATACTTATCTTACCATAAAATAATATTTGCTTATCTTTTAGAAATATCTTTATCTCAAAATATTATTTGGTTTATCTTATGGAAATATATTTATCTTAATATCTCAAAATATTGTTGTAAAGATATAGTAGAATCCTAGATTAGGTAAACTAAGGAAACAAGCCTAAGGAGGCCGGATTCACCTAGCTCACGAAACCCTAGGAGGCACACAACCCTAGGAGGCACAATACTAGGTTTCCACGAAACCCTAGATGACTCCAACCCTAGGTGAGCTAATTAGGTTAACAACAAATTGAGATAAAATATATTGGAAACCCTAGGTAGCATGACAACCCATAAGTTGTATTACTAACCAATAGAATCTCATAAATATATTCTCTATTAAAATAATTGATAAATATAAAAATACTCTATCCACTGTGAAACATTCAAAACATTTTATTTCCAAAATCATGCATCAATAATTTATCATCCAAAGTCATAGGCTAAAGCTATAACTTTGAACATAAAATCTCTCGAATGGAATAGTTACCGAATGACGACCTATACTATCTAATCTTCACAAAGATCTTCAGTATACGGATCATCTCTTCATCTTGATCACAAAGACCCTCCATCTCGAGTCTTGTGTAGATTTATGTAGATCTTGTTTGAAGCGATTTTCCTTAAAGTTATGCCTGGTTCGCTATAACTTCCAAGTTCACTTCCAAAGTTATTCCTGAAGTTGTTATAACTTTGTCTCACAAACTTTATCAAAGTTATGCCTAACTTTGATCTTTCTTCTCATAATTGTTGCTAGCTATAATAAGACTAAAGCACAGAATTACACGCATATGATATATCGAGTAAAACATATTATTACGTAAACGCGCATGTCATTATCAAAACTATCAAATTGGTCCAACATAGAAGATGGAAAATGTATTGGCTAGTAGTAGTGGACATCCATGGTAGGCGTGAATGGGTGATCAAATTTGATTTGGGTTGATTTTAATGGTGATGAAGTGTGTTGGCTAAGAGGGTGGTAGCCGAGTGAGTGGTAGGTTGGTGGTGGCCGAGTGGGTGATGGCTAAATTTCGGTAGTGACGAAAGGGTACGTTTGATGGTTTGATACAATTCTTAAGAGGTGGATGAAGGGCGGTGGGTGGTTTCAGCGGAAGAAGATCAACTCTTAAGGCGTTAGCCTTTATCAAGAGCACGGGACTCTGATACCATATTAAGTTTATGGAGAAAGGTTTTAATATTTAGAATTGCATAATTACAAAGAGTAAAAGCCTAGGTTTATATACTACTCCCTCCATTCAACTCCACTCTACCACTTTTTTTTTCGTACACTATTAACAAGCGATCATATAATTGCAATTTTCTCTCAATATATAAGTAAAAAATATATTCATATGTGATCTTGTTTGATTCGTCTTTACGAGTACGTTATTAATATCTAACTTTTATAATTTTTGCAAACACGTAGGTAACGATATTTACCGTGTAAAACACGTCTCGGCAAATGTGAAAAAGTTTTTTGGTAGAGTGGAGTTGAATGGAGGAAGTAGTTACATAGGATCAAAACTCTAACCTAATAGATCATAATAGCCGTAATATATCTAAAGAATAGGAAACAAAATCAACCTAATATAATATACAATATTTATGTCTACTATTATGATCACAATAAGATACTAGAATATCTTTAGATAATATTCTCAATAGCATGTAAGATCTTGGTTAGTGGGTTGAAGTCGAATAATAGTATTAGGCATAGTGTAGAATTTGAATTCCACAAAGTAGACCTGGAAAGAAGAAGCTTGAATTTAACGAGATATCAACAATTCCACTAATGAAAGGTTCAGGTCTAGGAAAGTTAGCGACGATTGATTCGAGGAATTTTTTTCTTATGTAAGGCTTTAATGACACTTATTTATAAAAGTAGGGTTTATTCCAACTTATTTACACGGAATGGGTCCACGTCAGCAAGTTTATTATTTTTTTAAAGTTCTTCAAACAGTCGCTGAACCATTCAACGACTGATAACTGAGTTCAATTTTTTAGGGTTTTAACTTTTAAGAACTCAGTCGCTGAATGCCTGAACCACTCAGTCACTGAACCATTCATCGACTGATAACCTAGGTAGCACCAAAACGGACACGGACACGGACACGACACGGACACGTGATACGACATCTCGTGAAATTTAGGACACGGAACACGACATTTAAATTTAATAAAATATATATTTTATAGTTATAAATAACATACAATTTTATTTTTATATTAGTATTTGATATTAAATGTAAATAATTGAGTGTAAAACTTGACTTTAACTATAATTTATTCTCATTTTCCACCCAAACTCATCTTCTAATCAATTTTCTTACTCAAACTCATCTTCTAATCAACCTCTTCTAGTCTTTCAATCTCACATTTCTTATTTATAGGTGTCCGTGTGTCCGACACGGGACGGCTGGTTAGGAGAAGTGTCCGTGCTACCTAGCTGATAACTGAGTTCAATTTTCTTGGGTTTTAAGAACTCAGTCGCTGAATGGTTCAGCGACTGATAACTGAGTACAATTTTTTTTGGGTTTAAAAAATCAGTCACTGAATGGTTCAGTTATCAGTTATCAAAAAAATTGAACTTAGTTATCAGTCGTTGAACCATTCAGCGTCTCAGCTCTTAAAACCCAAAAAAAATTGAAACCCAAAAAAATTGGACTCAGTTATCAGTCGCTGAACCATTCAGCGACCGAGTTCTTAAAACCAAAAAAAAATTAAACTCAGTTATCAGTCGTTGAATGGTTCAGCGATTGAGTTTTTAAAACCCAAAAAATGCCGAACTCAGTTATCAGGCGATGTATGGTTCAGCGACTGAGTTCTTAATTAAAACCCAAAAAAAATTGAAATCAGTTAGCACTTAGCAGTCGCTGAATGGTTCAGCGACTGATTGAAAAACTTTAAAAAAATAATAAACTTGCTGACGTGGATCCATTCCGTGTAAATAAGTTGGAATGTGCCATACTTTTGTAAATAAGTGTCATTCAAACCATACTTAAGAAAAAAATCTCAATTTTGAATGATATTAATGATAATGGATACGAGAGGCATGTCCTTGGATGGTAGGGTATTGTGGGGACTGGGTATTCCCGGAAACAAGGGGGTAATTGTGGGGACTTGGGTTAATAGGGGTTACAGAATTGAAAACATCAACATGACAGAAGATGGTTATCTTTGTTGGGTTTGATGGCTCAACAAGTTTCTCTTGTGTTTACTTGGCAATCTCACATAGGTGGAGAACTCCCTCCTCTTCTAGCTTTTATATGGTACTTGGCTTTGTATACTCAAGTGTGATACAAAGGAGTTTTGTATAGGTGTATGGGCTTGTGGATTGGACTAAACACACACGCGCGCCATGGCGGGCCGGGCTCGGGCTCGGGCCTTGGTAGAGCACCTGCGGTGCGGGCGTAGCCTTCTTTTTGCTACTGTGTGTTTAGTCTTTTGCGTCCAAATACATTGCACCTACACCTTATGAAAGTCAAAGAATCTCTGTAATTAAGTGCCTGATTAATGGCCTTGATTACGGATTCTTGTAATTAAGTGCCTGATTTATGACCTTAATTACGGAATTGATTATGTCTTTATGAGGAGCGTTTTTCTGGCTCCTCTACTGATCACTGCCATTATAAATAGCTAGTCTGTCTTCCTGTTCAAATCATCAGAAACATTTCTTCTTCTCCTCTCTAAATAAAATACAATATGTCTTCTGTTCCTTGGTTTGGTTACTGAAAGTTCTAAAGCTCTCATACGCTAGTGGTGGTGTACGGGTGCTGCAGTGTGAACCTTGGGGAACTACCGGCGTGAATCGATTACCACCTCCGTCGTACCGTAATAGTTTTCAAGTCAGTGGATTTTAGCACGGCACTGCAAGTTCTATAACTCGATAAGTTTTTCCATTGTTACTCTCTTCTTTTCTAACAATCTTCTCTTCTTTTGTAACAATCGGAATTTCTGTGACATTTGGAGGTTTAAGGAAGAATGTGAGTCTTGGGAGCTTTTACTTCTTTTTAAGGATAATCAATGTCGACCCGTGTGCATTCTGTATGCCAACCGTTGGTTGGTTCATACTGACGATAAGATGCCACAGAAGGTTGCAAGACTTGCAGTAGTTTCTGATCACTTAATAGTAAATGATATCCTACCACGACTCCCCGTCAAATCGTTACTCCGATTTAAATCTGTTTGGTTATTGCTTTCCTTGCATTTGCAAAGTCACACACTCACACCTGCCTTCTCTGGCTTTCGTTTTCAATTTTTGGTCCTTCAAAATATGTTATTGTTCAAAACCCTAATTATCGCCTATTTCGGGCAAATCAATATATATATATATATATATATAAAGCTTTTTTCAAGCAATTCTATTGGTCAACATCATCTTTTTCAAATTTTGGAAAGTATATTTTAAGATCTTCCAAGATTACGAAAAAAATACTATGTAATATTTCTAATATCACAACTATTATTTACGAAAAAAAAAATTGATTATCAATCTGACAAAAAAATATAATGCAGAACATTTCGAAACTTATATATTTGGACTCTTAACGAAAAATACTTTCATTAGAGTATAAATTTTGTATTTTTTACTACCATATCATTTATAAGATCATATAACTATAACCTAAGTATATGAAAATTAAATAAATGACTTTTGAAATATTTTTTATTATTCTAATATTAGTATAATGGTTTAGTAGTAGTCAAGAAATAATTAATTTATTGAAAAATATGATGTAGTACTTAATATGTTATTTGTCCACATTGAAAAATAACGTAGCTATGTTGAATATACTACATATAAAAAGTACAATTGTCCCGCATCGAAAATTTACCTTAAGATATGGTGATCCTACGATTATAAATAGGAGTCATAATTGGAAACTTATGTATCCACCCAAAATCTTTTGAGTCTCTTAAGTATTGTCTTAGAGATCTCTTATAAGTTTGTATTATTATCTTTACAATAGTGAAATTTACATCATAAAAAATTAATTTGAATGTTTCATAAATAATACTTTGGATATAAAAAATTAAGTGGATAATCTTTTAATTATTATATAAAATAAAAATAATAGAAATATATATTTAAAAAAAAAGGTGTACTACTTAATATATTATTTTTCTCACATTGAAAAATAATGTAGTTGTGATAAACATATTTCGTATAAATTGTAGAATTATTCCACATCGGAAAAATAACATAAAGTGGCTAATCCTATGATTATAAATAGGTGTCATCCTGAAACCTTAAGTTTTAACCTAATTTTTTTCCAATCTCTTAAAAATTGTCTTAGAGATCTCTTAAAAGTTTGTAGATGTGATGAATATACTATGTATAAATTGTAAAATTGTCCCACATGGTAAAATTAACATAAGGTGGGTGATCCTATAGTTATATATAGGAATCATCTTTTGACATTATATATCAAAGTAAAATCTCCTATAATTATATATAGGAATCATCCTTTCACCTTATATATCAAAGTAAAATCTTTTAAGTCTCTTAAGTATTGTCTTAGAGATCTCTTAAAAGTTTGTGTATTATTATCTTCACAATTGTTAAATTTACATCATCAAAAATTAATTTAGAAAAGTATTATTAAAAAAATTTAAGTATCGTAACAAAAATTATGAAGATAATATAGTTACATTCGTGGTAAAAAAAAACCTCGAAAGTATAGAAACTCATACTATTTATTTGTACATACTTGGTGTAATTTTTAGTATATTTTTTGTCTCACATTGAAAAATAATGTAGGTATGGTGAATATATTACTTATAAATAATAGAATTATCCCACATCAGAAAATTATCATAAGGTGGTGATCTTATGATTACAAATAGGAATCATATTTGGAAATAAAGTTTTAACCCAAAATCTTTTGAGTCTCTTAATTACATATTGTCTTAAAGAGCTCTTAAAAGGTTGTACTATAATTTAAACTATAGTTAAATTTAGAAAAGTATCATAAATAATAATTTTGATGATAAATTATTTAATGTGTTATTTGAAAAACAATGTAGGCATGGTGACTGGTGAATATATACTATGTATAAATAGTAAAATTGTCCCACATTGAAAAATTATCATAAGGTGGAGTAATCATAAATATGATCACCTTTTTTATCTTGTTAATAAAATACTTTTAAAATATAATAAGTGACCTTTAAAATATTTTTTTTATTATTCTAATAGTAATATAATAGTTTAGTAACAGTTAAGAAATAAATATTATATAGAAAAAGATGGTGTACTATTTAGTTTTTTATTAGTCCCACATTGAAGAATTATGTATGTATGGTGAATATATTACATATAATAGTAAATTGTCCCACATCAAAAAATTACTATAACATATTGGTGATTCTATGATTATAAATAGTAGTCATCCTTTAACTTAGGTATAAACCCACAATTTTTTAAGTCTCTTAAGTATTGTGTTGAAAAGTTCTAAAAATTTGTATTATAATTGTCAAAATGGTGAAATTTACATCATTAAAAATTAATTTAGAAAAGTATCATAAATAATAATTTTGATGATAAATTACTTAATGTGTTATTAGTCCCACATTGAAAAATAATGTATTTGTGGTAAATATATATACTAAGTGTAAATTGTAAAATTATCCTATATCGGAAAATATCATGAGGTGGAGTGATAAAAAATATGATTACAAATTGGAGTCATTTTAGTCTCTTAAGTATTGTCTTAATGAACTCTTAAAAGTTTGTATTTTATCTCCACAATAATGAAATTGATACCATCAAACTTAATTTAGGAAATTTAGGAAATTTAGGAAAGTATTATATAAGTAATAATTTTGATGGTGTACTACCTAATAAGTTATTTGTCTCACATTGAATTATAATATAAGTATGGTAAATATGCTAGGTATAAATAGTATAATTGTCTCACATCGTAAATTTATCATAAGTTTTGTGATCCTATAATTATAAATAGGAGTCGTCATTGGAACTTAGATATCAACCAAAATCTTTTGAGTCTCTTAGATATTGTCTTAGAGAGCTCTTAAAAGTTTGTATCCACGTACATTAGTGAAACCTACATCATCCAAAATGAATTTAGGAAGGTATCATAAAAAAATAAAGTGAAAAATCTTTTATTTATCTCAATATACATTTCCAATATTATATTCAAGTGATGTGTATAATTTTTATATAAAACCTTTTACATTTCATTTCACAAAAAAAAATATTGTAAAAACGAGTCATCTTTCAAAGTTAGATATTCACCCAAAATCTTTTGAATCTCTTAAGTATTATCTTACAGAACTTTTAAAAGTTTGTATTATTATCTCCGCCTTAATGAAATTTACATCATCAAAATTAATTTAGGAAAATATCATAAATAAAAATTTAAGAAAGTATCATAAATAATACTTTAATTTTAATGGTATACAACTAAATATGTTATTTGTCCCACATTAAAAAATAATGTAAGTGTGGTGAATATACTATGTATAAATAGAGGAATTGTCCCACGTCGGAGAAATATCAGAAGCTGGAGTGATCATGCGATTATACATAAGAGTCGTCCTTGGACTTAGATATCAATCCAAAATCGTTTAAGGCTCTCAAATATTGTTTTAGAGAGCTCTTAAAATTTTGTATTAGTTATGAAAATAATCTAATTATAAGATTCGTGGTAAAAAATGTTATCATTATAGTATAAAATCTCATATTATTTGCACATACTTAGTGTAATTCTTAATATGTTATATATTACACGTTGAAAAATAATGTAAGTGTGGTGAAGATATATTAATACCTATAAATAGTAGAATTGCCCCATATCGGACAATTACCATAAGGTAGGGTGATCAACTCAAAATCTTTTGATTCTCTTAAGCATTGTCTTAGAGAGCTTAATTCTGAGGTACCTTGGATCATTTTTCGAGTCATATAGATCAAATATAACTTGATTCCTGGCAAGGTTGGTAAAATATGTTTATTATAATCTTAAAATTTCAAAAGTTTATTTTTACAAGTTAAATGTTATAGGAAAATTATGAAAATGACATTAACGTATACCCGTGCATCGCACGGGCATGAAATCTAGTGTTGAATATGATAGACAATATGTCAAGTTAAGTATAGCTGGTTCTTGTCATGGTCTAGTATGATTTTATTTCATCTCTCCGAGTACCGTCAAATTCTTTGTATTGAACCCAACATGTATGTATGTACTAGTCTTCGTTATATGCGGCCTGGTTTAGCATATTCCTAGTATTATTATTTTCACATTGTATTGATGAAATTATGTGGCAGCATGTCGACAGTCGACTTATTGATTTTATGTGGCAGTGTCAGGGAAGCCGAACATGAGGAGCTTCAACATTATCCAGTACCTTCCGTCATAGTATCCTGGTGACCTGTTAGTCCTAATGGAAGATACCACATCAATTTAGATCCATGATGCCTTTCGTTTGCCATTCCTTATGCCTTTCGGTTATCATTTACCTTAGACTTCACTGATGGTTTTATAGCTCTTTGCGGGATTGCAAACTTCCACATTATTGTCCTGCTTTTCACGGCGTAGTCCTTCGCTTTTTAATGTCTCTTATGTAGTAACATTGTAAGATACGAGTGTCTTATACTTACTTTCAACTGTGTATTCGTTATAACAAATGCTATTAGAGTATTAGTCATATGTGCTGAATTTGTTCGCTCAATTACTTCAGCATTTTGGTGAATATTGTTTTGATTAAAAAATGAGTTTTACCAACATGCCTTGGAATTTTATCAACATGCTATGAGTCCTTGGCTCCATAACCAAAGAACATGAGTCCTTGGCTCCGTTGGAGAAGTGGGAAAAAATCGCTACCGTGTTATTTTTAACTTTGTCCTATATCACTCTGCTTTCATTATAAAATTATATAAACTGGTTTTCGTGTAAAATGAAAGCGACAATTATTTTGAAATGGAGGGAGTACATTTGTTCTGCCCTGCTGACACTAAAATCCTTCATCCGACACTGTACGACTTTGCATTTGATGTATTAGGGCTAGTCAGCCTTATTTCTGGTGAATGGACAGAAATCAGGCAAATGCAGGATCGGCTGTCGTATCTTTGGGTGAGTCGACTACTAAGATTACGCTTTGGGCGATTGCTTTCAAAACCATGAGATGCCATCACAAACCGCAATGAGGAAAGTTTGCAGACTGATAGTTTGCGACCAGGAAAGTTCGCAGACCGATAGTTTGCGACCTTACACATCTCGGAGCAGCCATACAAGGTATGGGTTTTCTTCATTATCTTGTAATTCACGGGAATCATTGAGGCATTGAGGTAGTGCTAGAACATGGAAGTGAAATGCAAACATTGAATGAACAAACATACAGAACTCAGAATAGCAAACAAGGAGCTAGTATCAAAGAGTAGAATACTCTATATAACATTCCATTACAAATCCGAGAGATGCACAAATTATAAAAACAGATTGAGAACGAAAATTCCCAACAACATTAAGGAAAAGAAAATCAACAACATATATAATTGAAGAAACTTCTTATTCAGCTGGTTGGTAGGCAATGAAACTGATGCACTGGACTTGACGCTTGTTGTCGAATCCGATAATCCTGATGTGGGCATCAGGGTA